>VZSC01008995.1:124743-150959 GCA_013398225.1 Steatornis caripensis | reverse complement strand
GCCAATTCAGAAAAGCCACACTGGAAAAGCAGTGCTATAACAGACTGTATATGAGAAAGAGTAGCTGACTTCTCCCAAGATCTGTGCACTAAAGTCCTTAGCAAATATTAAATGGTATGCTCACGAATGGCTCCCATCGCCCAAGTTCCAAAGCAAACTTAAGTGTTACACAGTAATTTAAAGAGAATTCTTAAAAGAGAAACCCTAAAGTACCTTTTAAGAATGCAGGTAGGCATCACGTTTACTATCTATCCTCTTTGTCATTTCTGTTTTTCATTGGATTTCTATGCTCAGGTGCTTCAGAGACCACAATGCAGAACAAGTCTGATGTGTGTACCATCACCTACAGTGAAATACCAAATCTACCTTTCTAGGGTATAGATCTAGAACCTAGTCTGACTAGACTTATTTAGAAGTCACTAAGGCCTGAACAGTATTGTAGCATCAGTTCTGCTGTAGCAACGCATTACTTCCGTGAAACCCCTCCAGTGTGGCAAAGTAGCCACAGAAATTAAGTCATCTAAATCTTTCTTTTGAGATGTTAAGCACAGCTCCTCCTGAGCATCATTATCACAAGTTAAATGAAGATCTGGTTTCACAGCAACAGCATTTGCTTCTGGTCAGTCTGACGCTCTGGACTGAAGTTTGGGTTTTTTGTTTTGTAAATCTAGACCTGTCAAGGGTACTTGTCTGCTTAACTCACACTGCCATTTGGTTGGCTTACGCTAATGCCATCTAGTAGTCCTGCCAAATTCAACATCCTGCTGCAATTCTTGAAAAGCCAAAAGGTATGAATGCAAGGAATTTTCAAGCTCATACCGAGCTTCGAACAGAAGCTTATACCAAAAATCACATACCTAACGTACCATACAACAAACACACCTTATCATTCTACCCCACAACAGCAGACCTTCATCCTTTACACTCTGAACCACAGTTTTCATTAGCTATCACAGCACTTCAAAACCTACAGACCTTCTGTCTCCCTGATGTCTAGAACTTTCTTGATTTGGGAGAGAGGCATGAGAACAACATGCTTGAGAGATGCAGGCGGCCTTGTGTGGCCATGTGGACTCTTGAAAGCACCAATAACTTTATGCCGTTTCCTTGCAATCTGCAGTTAAATAGAAGACACAACAAGGTTAAAGTTGGAAGGTCTAATCCCATTGTTTTCTCTTCCACTCTTTTACCTTCTAGTATACACGAAGGCACAGAAAGCCTTGCTAGAGAAAAATACTTTAAATGGTATTTTACTCTACTTACTCTACCACATCAATCTTTAAGGAACTCCGTTATCTCACTATTCACTGTTTACAGTCCAAGTGGCCCAGCAATAATTGTTACTTAGCATCAATACATTCACCTAAAAAATAATTTCTGTAAAAAAATCTAGAGGAAGTAATTTTGCATTACAGACCTCAATTCCACCCCGCGTAACAAGCAAGGGTCCTTTGAAATCTACCACAAGGTAGTCTAGATTTAAACGGAAAAGACATCTATATGCATGAACCAACTTATGCTGTGGTGTTCTATCCTAGAAACATCACTTGCTGTTGCTTGTGCATGCAGACATCAAGTGGGTTTTGCAGTGGAAGTTGGTCAGTCAGCTTTTACTTTAGATTAACACAGAGGTATCTTATGTGTTTTCTAAGTAAGGTATCTTCACTTGCTTGTATCTTGCACAAGCCGTAAGCCAAGAAGCTTTACTAGAAGTGTTTTAATTTTCCTTTCCTTCCTTTACAAGAAGCGATGAAGCTGAGTTAACTTGACCCCCAGGAAGAGTTCATGACTAGTCGCAACAACAGGCTTTTTTCCTTTAAGTGCTGCTTAAGACAGCACTAATTTTGGATTATTTTAGAGTTAGTCTTCTATGAAGAGAATGTTCTTTACTGCTGTAGGCAGTAACAAGTACCTTCATGAAGTGTCTTTTACAACCTCAGTTTCTCCACATGAGTCTCCAAAACTAAGTTAGATTACTTTTCCCTCCTGGTTCTTCCTAACACTCTGTTAGTCCAAGGCATTTAGTATGTGAATTTTTTTTTTTTAGCCTAAGCACAGACAGACCTACCCCAGAGGCCCACTATTTACTCATATTAAATACGGCTAAACTTTCAAAGGACAAACACGTCCTGCTGAGCCAAGGACTCTAGCACTTTTTCATCCATTGGTACTACTCAAAGTGCTATTCAGATAAGCATTTATTTCTTAACGTATTAAGCTGCTTTTAGATCTTTGATCTGGCTGCAAGACATTAAAGACTACATTAATGCCTCTCAATCATCCAGAACTGACTAGCTACTTGTGTTGGCTTACACAATAGCTAATGGAAAGGCAACATCAGCATGTATTGACCTATCAGCTTTCCGTGACTTAGAATTCTGCTTCTAAGTTTTTAAATTTTACTTGTTTATATTCATAAGTAGTGTTAAGCTTTTTATAATTCAGTTCATGAGACGTACTTACATAGTCATCTTACCTCTAGGCAATCATTGAACAGAAAGAGTGTGACCTGTTCTCCCCTGTCACAGAGGTCATCACCAAGCGCTACAGTCTCCAAACGCTGAACTAAGCTTCGGTGAGAGGACAAGAGGTTGGCCTAAGTGATAGAAGCAAAAAGCTCATCAAGCACTTAGTTCGAGGGCTGAATTACTACTTGCTTACAGCTTAACACTGGAAATCTTTTTAAACCAGCACCATTGCATTTTAACCTCACATACTTTTGCAAATGGAGGAACTAGTGCACAGTCATTTTACAGGTCTACAGCTTCAGAGAAATTACTTACTGGACATCCATCAACTTCATAGACAACGTCAAAGAACTGCCTTTGTGCCTCTGTTTTTCTTTTGTCTTCATTAATATGTCTGAGGGAAGCATATCATATTTATCTTCAGTATCAAGCAACAGTAAATGAATGCACAGCATTTAAGACATACAAAAATAATGAAGCTAAACATTCAGAGATACAGTTTACACAGCAGCACTGGAAAATACAAAAATCAACCATACTTGCTCATTGAAGTATGCAAATACCGTATGCTAAGCACACAGCAAACTTCAGATCTAGAACAACATTCTTGTTATGTTACCAGTAGTTGACACACCATTCAATTAACCTATAATTCCCCTCCTCTGCCCCAGAATATTTTGAACTAGAGACCAATCCAATGCAGTGCTTTACAGCCTGCATTTTATTCTCCCAAGTCAGGACTGCAGCTCACCCACAAGCAAATGCAAGAATAATTACAATTTAAAAGTAGTTGTTGCTGTTAAAATCGGACAAACACTTACCCAATTAACATAGGAGGTCTCATTGCTGGAGACATATGCTACACTTCAAAAGAGGTGAGACTTACAATCTAAACAGCTTCAGCTTTAAGCTAATTAACTCGTGGAATGGCGCCAAGAATAGCTAATACAGGACCGGAAGATAAACTAATCTTCCACCAATAGCATGTCCTTTCAGTGGATATATGCATAGAAGTAAGATTTAATGACAAAACACATCTATTCCATTCTGGAGGAAATAGAAATAAGAGCTTGAATAGAACAGAGGACTCAGGGGCTCCGCTTCATGCTGAGGCAGGGAGTCAGCAGAGGTTCAGGCAGAAGTGCTGGGTAACACCACCACAGACTCCTTCAAGAGCTCTGGCACAGAATGCCGAAGTGACTACAGTGACAAAAGGGAGACTGAAGAATACACACAATTATATATACTTACACGGAGACTAAAGTTATGGCAATAACGCACTAAGTTAGAGCAATTTAGAAGGAACAGAGATCTAAATGTGTAACAGTATGTTGCAGGCAATGAGCATCACTTACGTCATCACTTCCTTCAATGATTCAATAGCTCTCTCAAGAGTTATTTTATCTGGGTTCTCTTCTGCTGTATGCTTCTTAATATCTACATTTTAAAAAAAACAACCAAACAACCCAGAGAACACAATAAAAACCCACACATTACAAGTGCCTGAAAGGAAATATGAAAAATCCAAGTTTAAACTGTAAGTCAGATAAGATGACTGAAGAAATCACAGCTACTCCAGAGTCTAAATAGCCTTGATTAAGTGCAGAAGCAGGCTGAATAGCAATTGTCCATGCATCTCATTAAGACAAAACCCACCTACAATACAAACCCAAACCCTCAGACTATTCAAAAGCCAACAAGACCACACGTCACTTTTGCTGAAGTGCAGAGACAAGCATAGAAGTCTTTTTCTAAGTGAAGCAAAGGATGGTGCTATGCTTTTTTAATTATTATTTTTATTAACATAATCACTACTACAGCAAGTGGTTGATACCAGGTGGAACACATGAAACTAAACCTTGTGAATATGAATTGCTCTTTGGTTTATTCTAACTGCATTTGAACCTCAATTATATTTGTATATGAAGAGACAAAACTTTTGTCAGAGCAAACTTTTCTTCTACCTGTATCCTGCAGACAAGTATATGAACAACTGAAATTTAGCCAAAAGCATGCTTTCCTCAGTAGCTGGTCTTGCTGACTGCCTTTAGGCATGGTTAACTCCCAGAACCAGGCTTGTTTTATATGAGAAAACATGTTGCTAATTATGACAAAAGTAGGCATCATCTTGGTTTTAACACTTTCACAGACAAATTAATAAGAAAAATACATCACTACATTACCATTTAGTAGCAGAGCAACACTAGGCAGCCTTTGAACAGGACGGATAAGGAGTTCAGCTAGGCTTTGGCGGCCACATTCAGGTTTAGCTTGGTTTATCTGGGAGAAAGAAAGGAAATAACCCTTTTTTAATTGTTTACATACTCAGTCATTATCAGATCATGTTAAAAAACACATTATGTTCAAATCTGTGCAGTATTTATCACATGATTTATGTTATTTATGTTTTAAAACTATCCACATTATCAACCCTTCAGTCCTTGTTTCAGGTGCTAATGCAGAGTGGGACAGGGGACGGCCTGTTCTCTTACTGATTTCCCCATATTTTAGACACCAATACATGGATATAATTTCTGGTACCTCAGAACACATGAGCTGAAATCTGTCAGTTTGACTGTCCTACTATCTGAGAGACACTTGTCAGACAGAGGAGTTGCCGCACTATTAATCAACAATATACCTTTATCTGAAGAGCTCAAGAGTCTCAAGACTTATCTTCGGATAACTCTTACTTTGAAGATCATCTTCCTGTTAGATCTCCACTGTTATGCTCTATTCATTAGTTACAAGAATGTTGAGAGATTCTACCTCCATGGAACTTCACAGCTGCTGAAAGCTAGTTAAAAGCTATTTCAGAAATACAAGTCTTCAAAACACAGAGAGGGGGAGCAATAAAAAGCTGCAGCTCTAGTTAACTTTACAGAAAAGAGAAGATGTGTATCTGGGAGAAAGCAATCAGACTGCCCTTTTTCCAGCAACAAATGCACGTAATCAGACTACCCTGACAGCTGTATAACAGAGGAGGAACTTGGACCTCTTATGAAAGTCCTGTGAAGAGTCTGAGGGACTGAAGTTCAAATTCTTCCTATTTCTGTCCCATCAAGAGATGTTCACATTCCGCCAAGCTTCCAAAATTCCACATTCTTCCATCTACCACATTAAGTAGTTTACTTGGTAACGATCTCCATGTTGTACTCAAAAGACCTAGTTCTGCAGACACTTACCTTTAGGAAGGCATGAAATCTTGGCTTCTGTTTTTCACATCTAGTAATAGTCTCCTTGCTCATTTCAAAGAAATTCACAAACGGAGGGTACGTTTTCAACAAGTCTTTTGACTGAAAGAAACAACTGTTATGGCTCTGCTTTACATATTACGCAGCATTGTACATATGTTCATATGCCCTGAGCCATACAAAGCTGCTCAAAAGCACGCTTCAATAAGGAGTAATAGAAAATGTGTTGTAAACCTATGTGTGTTCACAGAAGAAATTAAGACATTTTTCGCATGCCAGATGCACAAGATTCAATGCTGCTGATTAAATGCAGACTGCTCTCTGAAACATCAAGTACACATGTGACAATCTTAGAAGCTGCTGAGCAGCTCAAGTAGAAGGCAGATTCTCACCTAGCAAGATGCTTTTGGTGAGAAGCTTGGAAATTTCGGACAGGTATTTCCTCCAGTTACTGCAATCACCTTTAAAAAACATTAAACCACTAGCGAAGCAATACCTTAGACTGAAAACTTTTGAATGCCAAACACTATTTGCCTCAAAATGATGAGGTCAACAGAAGCACAAGATACCTAGCAGACTACTTATGTTAACACACATTGCAATCCCAGACCTAGCTTTCCTATTCTGCACATTCTGTACTTGGGAAAACAAGGAGTCCTTATTCACGTACGCATTTCAAGTCTTGAAGGAAGAACACAAGAAGTTTCCGTTAAAACTTATTTTTCTAGTTATATACTATTGATTGGAGGCAGCAGATAGCTAAGGTTACCCGAAGAGCCCCTTTTAACAGCCCAGTAAAAAGCATGTCTGCAGTGTTGCAAATTACAGTTCTCAAACTGTATCTATTTGGAGTGTTACCCCTCATACAAATGGACAGACACATAAGCTTGACGTGAATTACCTATGCAAAGTATACCATATAACTCAACTGAAAAGTCTAAACAGAAAATACACTGATACAAGTTAGTGTTCTTTCTCATTCAGTACTGCTTTGCTTGTTTTTGCTAGCTCCTATAAATGGATTATTTGTAAGGCAAGATAATAGCTCCAATGCATAGAAAAAAAAGAAACATAGACTTACATATTTAAGAATGATATCACCAATACTTTTACTTTCAGTCCAATTCATCATAAGATCTTCCAGGTCTTCCTAGAATACATGCATGGTGGGGGGAGAACAGAAGATGAGAATGAACTGCATAAACATGTAAGATGGTATCAGCGTTCTACCAAACACATATAATTAGCTGGGTGTTTCCATGCTGACTAGACAGGTAACCCTAAAAGCTGTACAATTTCACATCAAGCTCCTTCAGTCTACTGAGAGCTGAAAGGAAGAGACCTCTGGCTTACTGAACATACTTTTGAATCAATGCAAGCAGAGCTTAGCAGCGTATCCGCACTAGTCAGCTCCGCCACACGATGACGCTGCTGTGCCCAACACACTACAGAACACACTCGGAACGATTATACACAGAAGACAGTTGAACCAAGCCTAATTAGGAGTGCACAACTAATATAGTACTCTTAAATCCATAAGATAGGATTGAAATAGAGCTAGCATAGATTTCCCTCACTTGCTGCACCAGGGTGTCAAGGAAAGTAAGACCAAGCCGTTAAGCCTGTATTAGCTTGATAAGGATCAAGCTCACTCACTGTCATCTAATAACAGGGAAAGGAGGGCACAGCTGAAGATTCACCTTAAGTGAAAGAGATTCACCGTTAATATTGGTTTGTCGATGCCACTTCTCTTATCTTTATTACACCAAAGATGAAGAAAAACACAACCACAACATCTAAGCAACTTCGTCTACACTACATGCTGCAGGTGAATCCTACTTGACAGACACACGCACTCTACTTTCATCTCAGTCTCAGTGCGCACATATCAATACCCATCACGATTAACTAGACTGGATGCCAAAGGCTGGAAAAAAAAAAAAAAAAAGCAAACCAAAATAACCAAAAAACACCACCACCACACCACTGTGTTACAGGTAGTCTGCAAGTTCCTCTATTTTAAAAGCCTACTGTGAAATGCACGCAGTAGCAGACATATGCTATTATTTGAAAGAGATTTTATGACTTCGTATTTGAGGAAGACTTGCATCATAATCTATTGTGAGACCCAGAGATGGCTTCAGAGAGTGCTTGCAATCCAGATCAAAACATATAATAAAGCAAGCCTCAAGAACACCAGCTGATAGGGGACTCTAGCCAGCTCTTATTAGGCCTCAGTACCAGGTCAACTGCTTCAGAGGTTGAAGTGTGAGCCAGTTCTACGAGCTGGTAGTTTCTGACAAATGGTTCAAAGCTATTTAAGGAGGGATCCTACCAAACGACAGAAGTCTCTCCTTGACATAAAGATGTCTTACATGAACATGTCTAAAGTCCAGAAAAATACCAGTTTTTTATTTTGGTTTACTGTTTGTTTTGTTTTTTTTTTTTTTAAATTCCATAGCTTTAGCTATTCTGCCAAGAGTCCTTGGCTACTGCTTTAATGAAAACATGCATGTTATAAGCACTTGCAAGACTATAATTGGATACCACTGGCCCTTTTGACCAGTTTTACACCAGTTACAGAAAACCTCCTACAGGAAGAAGTATTACAATGCAAAAAGGACAAGTCAGCTCGTGACTGGCAATATTAGTTACAGGCACAACAATCAGACTTCAGATACTTACAAATAAGCGTTAAATCTTAAAGCGTGCTTTGGATTTGCACATAATTCCATAGGTTGAACCGTCTGAAATGGCACCAGGATGAATCTACACCCACCCAGCAGATACAACTTAAAGCATGCAGAAAAGACTCAAAGGCTGTATCAAAGCTTCCCCTGTGGGGGAGAAGTTGCAGCTTGCCTTGATTTTAGTATGCACGTCAAGAATATCTGGAATGCTGCCAAATATGGTCTTAATCTCCTCTTGTGCAAGAATCGGTCCTCCAAGTTGTCCTTCCTTCTCCAGTGGAACTTGAAACAACTGATGAATTAGACAACAAAAGTTAATGCCCTCCCAATCTCCACATATTGTGTTAGAAAGAGTTATGAAAGCAATAGTGTTTTCTCCCAGATCATACTTTCCTACAGTCACAATATTGAGACATTCCGCTCCCATTTAGCAGGAGTGGGTTATGGAGGAATGGTTTGAAGACACAAACACTCAGTTCGATATGTTACTATGGCATAACCCCCTTTTTCATGTACTTTTCTACTCACACACACCTTAGCTCATTAAGTAGGTAATCAGCTGCAATGGAAACAAACTTTCTAGCAATTAAGCTCTTCCTGTAAGTTCTTTGCTACTCTACTCTTCTTGAAATAATTTTAAGAAGTATTTCCCCTGCGATCCCTCTCTATTCACTAATATCTTAAAAACCTGAGTCACGAAGATCATATTTTTCCTGAAGCTTAGCATTTCTATACAAACTGCAATTCTACTGCAGACCCTAGATTAGAAATTGTATGTTCAAGCTTATTATTAACAGATACTAAACATTTCTATATGCCAGTGAAGTGACATGAGACTGTTCACAGTGTCACCTGTTTATGAACCTTTGATGCACACATGCCCTCTAAAGCCTGTAGATCACAGGTTGAAAGCAATCACTGATGTAAACACTGGATGTCTTATTACAACTGAACTGTCCTTGCTTTAAAACCAGCTTACCTGAATGATTGTTGTCAGTATGTCAACATAGTTACTTTCTGTCTGATACAATTCCTTTGCAACCTGCCATCTTGCAGACTGCTTTAGAGGAAGAGGAGTTGAGTTTTTGGAAGGCCGTGCACAGGATTTTGGTGTTTCTGAGGAACAGATATTCCCAAAAGAAAATGAGAGCTCTACTACAACAGAGTCCCTAAAAAAGCTCACCCTCAAAGACAGAAAAAAACTTCCACAACTTTCAAGAGAAGGCAGCTTTCTTTTTAAAGGATATTATGTAGATTTTTTCTACAGTTATCAGAGCTCTTTTTAGCAAATGGCTTTCTTTATTATAGCCTAATTATAGAACAACATTAGTAATATATTATTCTCCAAAATTAGCCTGAAACTACTAAGTCATTTACAGGCAGGTTAATAACTGAACCTTACTACATTTAGCAGAAACTGAGGGGTAGGTGCTGAACATCAGTTACACATACACTATCTACAGAAGTACTTTTCTACTTTCACTTTCCCATGTAAACAATTTTTTCAGCTGCCTACCATCCTTGCATTAGGTATGTAGCTCAAAACCATCTATTAAAATCAGTCCTTACATGCAACACTTACATTTCATCCTATTGGAGAGGGGAGAGGAGGAGGAAAAAAAAAAAAAAGACAGAAAAAGGTTCATTTCTCTTACAACAAAAGCCAAGGTGGACCTGAAGCAGTCCATTAGTCTTAAATATTTGCACATGTATTGGACAGCAGAGATCTGTACTCACTTATTCTGACGTCAAAGTTCACCACTGTCACAGTTATTGTGAAATAAGTACCTTACCTGTTGGTTTCAAAATAGCACTTTTTCTGAAACTGTCTGCTGATGTTGTATTAGAACAGACTTCCGTATCAGGGGTTATGAGCACTAGCATGATCTGAGAAAGTTGGTCTTTGACAGTAAGAAGATCTTCCCTGTATCCCTTCTGAATTATGGCCTACTGGTTGTGCCTCACTAAGATTACTTGACTTGCATACAGGGGCTTTTTTAAAGCAGTATTAACTCCAGATATCCTCTCTATGAAGAAACTGGGGGGGGTATTTTTTTTAAACCCTCAGGTGTTTTGACTAATCCACAATTTTGCAGTTTCCTCTCTTCCACAAGAACCATGCACAGAGAAATTAAAAGATTGTTGCCAATTAACTCATCAAAACTAGTTGGTGGCTTATATTCTTGCAAAGTTTTAGACATGGTGCTGGCACAAAGAGTGTTACCTCAACAGAACATTTCTAAGATGTAGGAGTGGGCTTTGCACAAATTTTCCTTTAACTTTCTTTATAAAAGAATCTTTGTCCTTCTTTCTCCAAGTATTCTACTGGAGATGTTTTTAGATGATTTACTGTTAACTACATTGCTCANGTGGCTTATATTCTTGCAAAGTTTTAGACATGGTGCTGGCACAAAGAGTGTTACCTCAACAGAACATTTCTAAGATGTAGGAGTGGGCTTTGCACAAATTTTCCTTTAACTTTCTTTATAAAAGAATCTTTGTCCTTCTTTCTCCAAGTATTCTACTGGAGATGTTTTTAGATTATTTACTGTTAACTACATTGCTCATTTGCTGCAGATTTTCAGCAAAGCATTTGAAGCATTTTGGAATAACACTGTATTGTACTTTGTATTTATCAACTCCATCTCTTTTCCTTGTTTTCCTTTGGATACGAATATGCTTACTGTGATGACAAGAGCCAGCCTGGCCTCTGAAATCTTCACTCCAATTCTGCTTTCTGTACACTTTGAAAAGGCAAAAGCCTTGAATTACTTCAGAAATCTGTAGCAAAACAGGCAAGACCTCCCTACCACTACAGTTACCACTCATATGCAGAGAGCTCCTAAACATTGCAAGTATGTCTCAATGAAAGCTTTCCGCTCTACCTCCATTGGTAGTGCTCGACTCTGGAGTGTTAGAAATATCCAGCAAGGACCCAATAGAAAGTGAATGTTCAGCTGACGGGCGTTTCCGAGGAGGGAATGGCGACATGTCTGTTTCTCTGGTCAGCTGTGCAAGTGTCTCTTTCAAACGACGTCTTTTGCGATTGCTGTTTGGAGTATTCAGAGAAAGGAGTGACACAGACTTCTTGAGGCCAGGACTTTCTGACTGTAGTAAAAGAAAGTTTAGTTCAGCGTTTTTACCCATTGTGACCAGCTCAACTCAGTGCAAAGGTACATTAATTGTAGAGACCAGCACACAAGACAACTCTTTTTAGGAAAGCCGAGGGAAAATGGCTGAAGCCCTTTTTGGTTTTTTGGGGGTTGTTTGTTTAAGAACTGGAAACCACACCAGTATTTTGTTTGACTAAAACTAAGTTCAACCTTTGGGAAGCAGAAAAGAGTTTTTTCCAAATTAGTATCTTATGTATAAAATTTATAATGGATTATCTGGAACTTAAATGCTGCTTTAAAACATTGATCTCTGGCCCCATACATACTATCGTGCATGCTAATTTTACCACCAAATACATACTGCGCATTATATGAGAGAGTTCAACATACCTTCTCAAATAAATACATGGACTCTCCAGCTCTGGCATCCATTTGAATGCTTCCCCAGAACCACTAAAGCAAAAAAGGAAACACACAGTAAGAACACATTACAGGGCTTCAAAGTTAAAAATATTCAAAAGCATATATATAATAGAAGGCAGTTTGCAGACTAAATGCAAACAAATGGATTATTGGGGGTGGGTAGGTGGAATGTATCCCACAGACTGAGTATTATATAGCAATAGTCTTTCAAGAATCGGTCAGCACTAACCTCTTGCTTTACAACATAAAGTCTTTTCAGAGGTTCAAATGGAAGATCTTTTACTGTACTTTCTTCAACCACTAAGTGCGTACACCTTTCATCACCAACTGGTAAATAATGTCCTCCTAGATTAAAAAAAAGGCAAATGAGCAAGAGTGAAAAATATTATTGTTAGACACTAGCAGCTCACTTGATAGTTTTGTGGCACCTATAATGAGAGAACAGCCAAAGAGAGATGATCTCTTCAGTGAGCTCAACAGTTATTGTGCATACATAACACCCTGGATATTATCAGCAGTGTACTGCCTTAGGGAAAATACAATGTAGGACGCAATAGTAAATTACACATGGAACAGTCAAGAGTACATGGAGTTCAGAGGTCATTTAAACCTGTCTGGCAATAAATGCAACATTCTTCTGGAAAGCTTTTCTTGTTTCTCGGCAGAGCAAGCCAGGAATACTAACCTTAAGAGCATCCACAAGATAGAACCTGTGCAGGTCACACTCTTATAAGTAGCTTTATGTAAACAGGTCACAGGGGAAAAAAAAAAAAGCTAACCCAGCCAACTTTCATCTCTTTTGAGAAAGTTTTGGTGTTACAAGCTTGTTCCCTTCCTATTTCTATAGTTCTATTACATGCAACTCCAGCAACACAAGGCTGGAGACTTGTAAGTCATCTGTTACATCATTACTGTCAATGTGATTATTAATATAGGACTACACTACTGAAAAAATGGAACACTTCCAATCAAGTGTTTTCGCAGTGATGATTCATATCAAAGTTGTAAACATTGTAGATGCTTTCTCTGAATTACATAAAGATGAATACCACAAAACTGATTACGAAAACTGAAACAGGATATACATATTATGTAGCAAGTTTTCCAGGATATCTTCAAGCATCCTACAATTAGTTATTTTTAAGCTGTTATGTTTAAATCAGCCTAGGAAGTTTGAAGTCTTCAAAAGCTACCAAAAACCTATGCATACACCAACACCTAAAAATCAATTTATAGCTCTCCAAGTTGAAGAGTCTTCATTAATGCTTCAGGATTCAGCATTTCAGCTTCAGTGAAACATTTATCAGCTATAAACGCCATTCTTTCCACAGGTCAACTTTCATAAACAGTAACCTTGCATTTCTGTCATTTCTTCCATGTTAGCTTTCTCATCATCAGAAAATCCAAGGAAACTTAACATGCAATCCTGGAAAGGAGGAACCTTGAACTGATTTCTGAAGTCATCATCAGCTGCACAGAAATCACTGGGGAGGGAAAAAAAAAAAAGAAATACGCACAAAAAGGTCACTAAATCAGTGCTACATCGCTATTTAAACAGAAACTCACAATACCACAGGTGAACAGGATACAAGGTTAAGACTGAAGAAAAATAAACACCTACATTTCATTCCTTTTCTCCCAAGCCATATAAATCCACTCAGCTTTCACGATATGAGTACCAAGACTTACAGCAATCTACAAAACAGGAAAAGCGCAAGTTGTACCAAGTATTTCCATTTAAGTCTTTCCCATGCCAAAAAAAATTGTAACCTTGTTTTTACTTTGCAAGACAGACACTGCAGAAAGGGAACATATTCCTTCAAGAATCACATCCAGCTGTAACTCCCAAGAGGTAGAACATATTAATTCTTCAGTGACTAGGAGATCAGACCAATAGCTATTTTGACACTAAGAAGTGCACCATTTTGTTAGTCTCATAAGCTTCATCACTCACAAAAACACAAAACCAAAATCTCCATTCCAGTGGAATATGGGATCTTTTTTCTGCTTATGATACATTGCATGAAGATAAACATCCCAGCCTGCTTTTACCAAAGAGAAAGTACCTATTCCAAAGGTAACTTCCACAACTGCTTGAGAGAGATTGTAAAGTTTCCCTACTTTTTCCCTTTGAGTTTCCAGAAAGGAGTGTTTGAACAGAGTTAGAAAGTAGGTCTTGTCTTCCAACCGGAAAATTAGACAGACCAACCAGGAAAAAAGCAACAGCCTACTACCAATTCAAACAAGGAAGAGTCAAGGGACAATAGGCATCACGACGTCCTATTCCGTGCTACAAAACCCTATAAACTGGGATAAACTTGTTAACTGGACATACATGTCCTGAAGGTTTCCCTTTGGGCATTGTCAGAAAAACAACAAACACTTTTGTAAATAAAGGAAGATTCGACACTTATACGTAACGTGTTAAAAACAATTTTTAAAAGAAGATGCACACAAATTGAGTACCAAAGGGTTTTGCAAGTGACCTTCAACTTTACTGTTAGACAGACAAACAAAGCCGGCATGTTCATCCATGAACCAGTGTTCGTCCATGCACGTGCCGGCTTTGCCTAACAATAAACTTCAAGGTAACTTGCGAAAACTGTTGGTACTCAATTTGCATGCATCTTCTTTTAAGAATTATTTTTAACTTGTTGAAACGTTCATCAATGAACAAATGTGCGAATCGTCATCACTGAAGATCAACATGCCTGCTTTGTTTGTCTGTCTAACAATAAACTTCAAGGTATCTTGCAAAAACCTGTAACTTGCAAAAAACTAGTAACATCAGTACTTAAACATTTTGGTTCCTGTTATTTACTACAGTTGTCTATTTCAAAAATCTCTGCATTCAGGCAGTTTGTATTATTTCGATCTCTAACAGAGACAAAAACATGTCAAAGCTCAACATCAGAGGGAGATCAACTCACTATTACAAGTCATTGTTGTTAGTACAGGAAAAAACCCAGCAACTTATGAGCTGAAGTATAATGTAGAGACTTAGTCTACAAGAACCACATTCTGCAAGTCTCCACGCAGTACCAACTCAAGCTTACATACTCTGAATTTGTCTCCGTGTGTTGAGTTAGCCACCAGATGCGTAACTTTCGAGCTAAAGTCCCTTCGAATAATTCCACCCATATGATGAACGAGGGTCACTAGCTTAACCTGAAAAATAGAGACGAAATAAGTTTTCGGTATATCTTTTGAAGAATACGGTGCAGAGTGAGAGTAGCACAAAACCAGTTTACCATGCAAGCTACAGGACGCTACGTTAAATGTCTAGGAATAGAAATGGTCCAATTTGTTCTTAAAACAACTTGTTCGCATCTAAAGGAGAAGATACATCCAGCTGTATCAGAAGAGCTACTAACTTTTTTTTAAACAACATTTAATACAGCCTTGCTGTGTAGCTTGAGGAAGGCTACCCAAGTCATCGGTACGCTCGTAATCATCATGCACAATGCCTTCACCTTTTCACACACAACAGATTTGAAGCACCTTGTCCCCCTTGATTTAGTCAATTCTACCTGAAGGGGCAATTGCCATAATCTACATAAGATTGCAATTTGCCCAATTTGAATCAAGCAGATCAAACCTAACTATCCCTAACACTGGGCAAAACCTTTTGTTTTGGGGTTTTTTCCCCCATATGAAGATATGGAGCCATATTGTTGATTCCCAGGGAAATTAGGTGCTAACTGCATCACTGAAATGGAAAAGCAAAGTGCTGGAGTATCAAAACACTTCATACACAGATATGGCAAGACTAAAGCAAGACAGCATGGCAGCAAGATCACATGCCTGCAAATGCTCTGAACAGGACTACAAAGCTTTACTTGACCACACCACTACATACAAATAAGAGGACACTACCGGGTAAATATCACCTTACCTGAACGCTACATCTACAAATCTTTAAGCCCTATTGAATTAGAGCTTTTTAATATCATTCAACAAAAAGCGACCAAAAATGGCATCACAGGACGTGCACAAGGAAACAGTTTTGTTCCCATCCTCAAATATCACTGCTTCTGGACATGCAACAAAACAAAAGAACAAACCAAACAAAGCAATTCATTCCCCCCATACAAGCTCTAGTCAGGTTAAACCCTACCGGTGACAGAACAGAAGAGTACTTTGAAAATAAACGACATAGCTTTACCCAGCCAAAGGAAAAAGAGTCTTACCAATTCATCTTTCTTTCTGAATCCCGTAAAACACAGTACCAAGTTCAACATACTTGCACAGTACAGTGGACGACAAGAGAAAGGTAAAGGCTGAAAGAAAGAAGCAGGTTTATTAGTCAAAAGCATACTGCTTCTATTAAGGTTTCATCATAATCTTTAATACAGTACTATTGTTCCTAGTATTAAAATGCACCAGACACTAGTACAAGTCTGTGTATTCAGTCAGACCTCAACTCCAGACCCGCCACCATTCTGAGGAAGTAACTAGAGCATCCCCAAGGTAGCACTCCATCTTTTTTTATCCTCCCTAACCCACACCCTCTACATGACAACCTCTGGAAATACAAAGTGTCTGCTGGAGTTTCATTTGTATGCTACCTTTCCTTGTGGCACAATCCCAACTAGTAGGTCAACAACTTCCACAGCTGCTGCAGCAGTGGGAGCTGTACTACTGTATACCCATGCTTGCTCACTACATGCAATATCCTAACATGGTATTAGAAATTTGCTTTTCTTAAAATTCAGTGCTAAGAATATTTATGATTAATTTGCAAAGTAAAATAGATTTTATTTTGAACACTTAATATTTAGAACTCACTGCACCAGAGAATTACTCAGCTGAGTTCAACAGAAAGCACATACCTCTCCTTTTTGAGCACACTGCAGTACTACTGGAGGTCCAATGACACGGCAATCTGCTTTGCAGAGGTTGCTAAAGGTAGAATCTTGGAAGTCTGATACAACAAAAATACTCTCAAATTCTGGGGAATCAGAATCTTCAAGCTCTTCTATCGTGTCTGTCTTTATGTAGGGCACTTTAATTTCCTTGAGTTATGGACATGAGGGGAAAAACATCAGTCAGGCAACAAAGTTACACTAGCGTCAAAATAAAAGTTTTTTGCTTTGCACCATTAGAAACGTATGATCAGATTTCAACAGTGTCTTAGAAGTACTGGTGAAAGCTGAATGAGACACACTGTTCTCCAGCATAAGAATAGCTACGAACTGCACCTCAAAAAATACATCTTAAAGCAATTCCTGCTTCTGAAGAATAAGAATTCTTGTTACTTTAGTAGTTTACATATCAGTTCACACTGATAGTATAATACTGGAAAATCTCTACAGACGGGAAAATAAAAGCTAAGCACAAAAGAAATGAAATTTCAGGCTGTCAGAACAGCTTAAGGAACTTCCAGGTGCTACTAAAAAGTAGAACCCAGCTTGCCACAGCAAGCTCCATGTTGCATCAGATCTAAAGAACAAAAGTCAATTTTGGTCGTTGCTTAATATTTTAAAGGGTCCAGAAATTTGGTCTGTTCCAATTCAAATCATTGTTTCCAAATTCTATTTCACATCAAGAAATGGAGAAGCACTTCTTACACTTAAGTTTAAATGCATCTTTCAATTGAAAGAGAAGTCAGTAAACCAATCACAAAGTCAGTTCATAGCAAAAACTTATGTTGACTGAATATAAGCATGCAGTTGAACGTCTCCACTGATATTTCTATCCCCCTGCTAGAAAACAACACTAATTACAAGATATTACTTCCATATTTGAGAAAGGGTTTGTAAAAAAGTGCCAATTCCAATGAGCTTTAAGTGACACCATCAGAAACATTAGCACATACTGTGACTGTTATGCCCAATTAACATAAATTAAAGAGTGTGCACCTTTCAGGCTAGTGAAGTACAACATGCTGCATGCAATCACGTGTTAAACTGCATGACATACCATATGAATAATACTTTTTATTAGTTTTTCTTCTGATTTACCAGGACTAGTTTCCTTTATCTTTATAATTGGTACTTCCATTATCTTAATGCTCTGTGGAAGAGGAGAACTTTAGTACAGAACCAAATTGGTTACTACTAGAAGTCTAAAAGCATACCATTTCATTCCATTGACTATTTTATCTCAGACCCACGTACCTCCAAGGCTTTTAGAAGCTCCTCACTCTTCCCTGCTTCCTGAACCAAAACCACTCTCGTTTCTATTTGAGGCATTTCTTCTGTTTATAGAGAAACAAGGATAATATCCATATTTTAACAGAAAAATCCACATTAGGTCTAAATCAAGCAATAATGTATAGAAGAATACAGGCATACTGCATCCTTTCAAGATACCTTGTTTATCAGGAACGAGTCTGAAAATATAAATGTTACCTCAAGAAGCTGGCCCTTTAACAAAGGCATACCCATTTGGCCATAGAGCCTAAACTTTCTAGGGTGCGGTGAAACAAGATCCTGCAACTTATGACCAGTTACCTTACAGTTAAAGCAAGAACATGCAAGAAGAGTCTGTGGGGTGGGGAAGAAAAATAACAAAATTATGGACTTGATGCTTCTAGCAGAATTAGATACAAAGACTTGTGAAAAAATAGATAGCTGGTATCTTTTCTGGTTTCTGTGTTCCTGGCTGACGCAGTTTATTGCTTTCTAGTAACTGCTCAGTTTCACCATGGAATATTGGAACCAAAGCTAGATATCTTGCTCTTTTTCTTCATGTATTAATAAGCTTCCAAAATATTAGGAGGAAGGGACAACCATGGCCTCTGTGTCACTTGCACTAGAAGACTGCCACTGGATTTCGGCTATTGCATTGCAGGAAAACAAAAACACCTTTTCTGTTGTTTTTTGATCTCAAGATTTGTTCTTGAATTAATTTCAAGCTCAATACTATTCATCTCTCTAAGGACTACCTGTAATCCTACACAACAGAGCAGCTGTACTTTCCAAACACTGGTATCAAAATGTTACCCGGAATTATTTATTTCACAGAAGAGGCATCAAATCGAACTAACAGCTTTCTATACATCAGCCAGAAAACTCGTTTTATTTCATGGCTGCAACTCAAGTTTTTAATAACAAGATGAGTTAAACAGTTGCTTTGTTCGTGACAAGATAACACACCAATATCTTTTTGGCTACCCTACACATAATTCTGTAGTTCAGCAAAACACTTTTGCTTTTTCAAGACTACTAAATACCTACACAGCAATCAGTCATTACAAAAACATAGTAGTCTTAAAAGAAGCTTCTCCCTTTACCTTCAACATCCAAAACAGATCCAGGAAATGCATTCTCTTTGGAGGTTTCTATAATTTTTGAATCGAGAACAGAAGAATCAGCCAAGAGGCTCCTCCCGGTTTCGGACACCAGCGTGCTGTTGTCAGCCATGATTATGTCTAGTTTCTTTCTTCAAAAGCTAGAAGACAGAAGTGCTAAACTAAGTTACAGTTGCAAAAAGCTTGTTATAAGAGTTCTATGACTAAGGCAGTCAGTAACTTTAGACTTGTGAAAACAAAACATTCAGTCTCTCATTAAAAGCCCACTCACACTGATAGATCACTTCTGAAAGAGCAGTACGAGTCACGCGATCGGTAAAAAGGACTGACAACAAACCTGTTACAGAAATGGTTGTGAGCAGGCTGCTTACCACAGAAACAACTCGTTTACACAGAAAGCTGCAGAGAGGGCACTTCAGCTCTGAGCAGAAGGTAAGCACTAACTCTGGTGTTCATTTTAAAAAGTTTCATAACAAAACACCAACAAACTAAAAGCACTTGTTTGCTTCAGTGATAAAATATGATAAGCTAGATTTGAGACCAAAGCCAGCATTGTTCAAGTGAAACATGAGCAGAAGAATCAGTGTGCACAAAGCACCTTGCTAAAATTTGATTTTTCAGGTGAACTGAAAAGTTCCTGTTGGTTACATAAAAATGACCACCCACGGAATAGAACCAGCAGTATTTACTTAAAGAAAACTTTGGTTTCTCAAAATGCATGAAAGTCTCTACAAAGTCAATAAGCATATAGATGTCTACCTGTATGATCCAATCTATTGTCCTACATTAACTGTAATACAGTAGAGGCATCCATTCAGCATCAGACAGAAGCCTTCTGGCTTCTCACAGACAGCAGCTCTCCATGCTGGCCTTGCCCATCAAACAAACTCGTCACATACTGGAAAGGCAGAATTCTTATTCCTCTTGTATTTTGTACGGGTAGCTACCCGAAGTTTGTACCAGAAAATTTGTTCCAAGACACCTGCCCAACATCTAGCACATTTTCTTTTGTGCGTGAAGCAAGAAGCATGCATTTCCTGTGATTCATCTGTCACGTAAATTTAAGTATTTGCACAGTGATATCAGAAGTTATTTAGACTAGCCACTGTACCTGAAGTGCTGCAGCATAACCCTCTGTATCACTTTAACTGAAGTCATTCTCCTCACGGCTGTAAAGGCCCCTTTAAAACAGTAGCCACCCAAATAATACATTAAAGCATTGTCTGAAAGGGGACTCATGAGGTAGTACAACCCTTAGAGAACCGCATGTACTATTTTTCAAGGTGCACAATGCCTGCCCAATTACGTGGCAAAGTAAAAATCAGAAGACAAAAAGCAATGGGTGTTTGGGCATAACAGGAGTATAGAAAAGAGTTTATCTTCCAGAGTTTAGGAGATCATGTTTGAGACTCTTGGACAGGATTCATGTCTTCATAATACATCAGGTAAGCTCCTAATACAGTGACAAGCAGAAGGTCAACACTACAAATCTATTGTAATTCTAGGTATGTTCAGTTATCAAAATTGCCGCCTTAGTTGCCATTTTAATATTACACACAGCTGTGCAGGCTCCACAGAATTAAGTTTCCTAGCTGCAAGTCCCAGTCACCCAGCTAGTTTATCTCAGAATAGCCTGAGACCTAGCAAAAGAAGAAAGTAACTTTAAGGATAGTCTTCAGGGATCACCTATCCAGAAGGTTACAGACACCACCGGGAAATCTTACAGTTACCTCTTCTTTGGCAGTGAGGGCAGAAGGATGCATGATCTTGAAAGAATCAAACCATAGTCTTAATTATAATTACCACATAGACAGTTATATGTGAAATCAGACCAAAAAAAAACCCTCTCAAGGGTACCATTACTTTTAAATCCTACAGATTATTTTTTTAAAAGTCCTAGGATTCCTGTCATGCTGCTGCCGTTACACCTAATAACATGTACACGAACACACACTTACTGAGAACTTCACAGTATATTTGGGAGAAGCTCACACCTCGGGCTGGGCATCGATTTTCTTTATGACTTTTCCAATGTATTTATTTATGGGGTTCCAGTCTGGGTGTATTTAAAAAAATATTCCCCGTTTCAATGGCCACGTTACTAGCATAATACTAGTCGCTGGACTTACGCACTAAAAGCGCCAAGATACACAAGAGAACAAACAAGACGGAGAAGACAGGAACGTAACAGTTTCCCGTTACGTAAAAAAAGAACCAAAGGCAGAACCACTGCAGGGTTCAGGCAGGCCCGAACGCCCTCACAGCATTACCTCCCAACACTTTGTAGAAAGACTTAAGGTCACAAAACGCCCACACCGTTTTAAAGCGAGGAGACAACATTAACAAAAACTCCCCGTGTCGCCCGTTTCCCTCCCGAGGCAGCACCCGGGAGCGCGATCACGCTACCCTGCTGGGAGGCGACATCAGAAACCGCCAGCGGCTGCCGCCTCGGGAGCCAGCGGGGGCCGGGGGGCCTGGGCCGCCGCTCTGCCCGGAGACCGCCGGCGGCCTAAGGAGCGCCAGGGGCGGCGCTGCCCCGAGAGGCCCCCAGGCCTCACGGCTGCCCCATACGCAACCCCCGGGCCCTCAGCCGGCCCCGCCCCAGGCCGCCCGCACCCACCGCTGTCCTCCTCGGGCTCGGCGGCCGCCCCCGGCCCGGCCCAGTCGCTCCGCGGCCACTCGCCGCACCCGCCCGCTCCCGGGGCCGGTCCCCCCTCACCGCCGGTGCCACCTGCTGCCAACCGCAGCCATCGCCTTCGCCAGGGGCGGCCGCCGCCACCAATTCAAAAAGAGAGCCGCCGCACTAACTGCGTCGCGCATTGGCTGCCGGCCCCACCGCCCCTCTGTAAGCCGGCACCTCATTCGGCATCTCTCAGAGATTCCCCGCCCTTTTCGGAGAGCGCTTCACCTCCTTCCCTCTCTGATTGGATGATACTCCTGCCGCTCGTGGCTGCGCCGTCTCCCATTGGCGGCGGGAAGTTTCCCGGGCAGGCGGCCAGGCCTTGTTGCGGTACCCGGGAGCAGGTTGCTGTGGGAGCGGGGCGCTCTGCGCTGATTGGCCGCTGCGGGGTTTCGAACGCTGCCAACGGCTGCGGCGGAGAGGCCCGGATGGGGCGGAGGCGCGGGCAGCTCCCGGGCAGGGCGGGCCGCACGTGGGGAGCTCCCGCGCCGCGGTAACGGTGTCCCGGGGCACTACGGGGACAGCCGTTACCGGCCCCCCGCCCTGCGGCTGTCCTTGGCCCGCCGGGCCCGGTGTAGCTGCTGCACTCCCCGCGGCCTCCTCCGGACCGTGATGGGCTGCGCAGGGCTCGGCGCGCCCGGCCGGCCTTCGCGCCTCCTTTGGGCGCCCGCAGAAGGGAGCAGAAATAATCCCTGCGGCCACCATAAAAATATTAACGCTGTTAGTAACTCAGTAAGCGCTGCCTCGCCAAGGACGGTGGTGGGCATGCGTTGTGCCGAGTTTCAGAATAACCGGTTTATAGGAAACGAGGGAAGAGGGCTGACGGGAGAAAATGTGACCGGTCACCGTGGAAGTCAACCAGCTGACGCAATGGCACCAACCCCAGAACAAATGAATTACACCAAATGCGTCGCCGTCCTTGCCGTTCTAATTTTCTCCCACACTAAAACTGACTGATGAGGAATGGAATTCTTTCACAGGGGCTCAACACCTCTGAAACCTGGTTTAGCATAATGTCTCGCTGGCTCCCTGTGAAAAGAACGCGAGATAAATCTTCTGTTTCCAGAATTCTCTGCGACATGCTAAATTCTTATATGCTAAATGGAGTTCTTAGATCTCATTTTTTTACACTACGGATTTTTATTAGTCCAGATATTTTCATGACTGATCCAGTAGCTGTTCGCACCAGTAAGAGTCCATAGATTTCATGATTTGGAAGAAAAACACAGTAGGAAAAAGCAGCAGAAGATGCTAGAGGGTGGTGTTTATATGAATAAAGATTTGCTTGTGAGTAAGTTAGGATTATTTTCTTGAGGTAAAGCTTTCGGAACACCAGCCTGGAAGCCAAGGAGGTCGCTTCAATTTTGACACTTGAGTCAGCCAATTATTAAACAGTCCGACAGTTACATTACTTCATACAGAGTAATTGCAACAATGACTTGCCGTCAAAGTACAGCCTGGCCCGAGGTCCTTTTCTCACCTGAAGGACCACTTTGGGCTGTCATTCTGCAGTTGCAGGCCAGGCCAACCTTCACTTTTCCCGTTCTCCTTCTTTGCGCTCTCACAAAGTCCTTTTCAGCCAGGTCTTCAGTTTCCCTCACACCCTGAACCAGACACCAGGTTTCCCCTGCAGTAAGTTCTGTGGTAGAGTTTCTGGGCAAGATGCTGATGATTGTACCTTCAGTTCCACTTGACCTCTAGATTCTCAAAAAAGCTGTACCAAATGTTGTGCCTGTGGAGACTGGAGAAGAGTATTTATTGGGGCTGAGGACAGGTGGTATCACACATCTTCTCAGTTAAAGCTTTAAAAAGAATGTAAGTGATAGCTAAACGTTCAGGTCATAAATACAGGCTCACTGTGGTCATGGAGAGTGACTTCAGCATTAGCCATTTTTTGAATATACTTGAAAATCCAGAATTACAATATCCTAAAGCAGCTAGGGTATTCTGAGGGACCACCTGAAGCTAGCCTTCCTGGGACGGACAGACAAATTTTTGGTAGTAATCACTTAAGAAAAGTGGCTGAAATTTTTCTTTTTTTAAATCGAGTGCATTTATTCTCACTTAAAGCTTAGGTCAAGACTGATGACAGAAATAATTACTATTCTTTTTATTTCTGACTTTTAAAAATCTCAGTGCTTTTCTTATAAAAGGCTCTGGAATAGAAACACCTATCATTTGTTGTGTGTAAAATGTAACATGCAGCTGAAACTTGTTCCTTCCTCTTATAAAGACATCAGTAACCCAGGAGTATAACATTTATTTAATAGTTGAATAGTTTCCTCCCACAGTAACATCCACAGGGAGAAAGTTCCAGGAGATTAAGTGACTAAATTAATCCTGTCACGTCAGCTTCGTGGGAACAGGGATCTCGTTCCTTATGGAACAAGACAATGAGGCCACATCAGACGAGCTGGTGGGACCCAGAGAGGCCTGAAGGAGACCTCAGTGCCTGTGGTGTCTCTGGAAGTTGGCAATCTAGCAACTGTTTCTTGGCTTCAGGGTGTGAGTTTACGTAGGCAGACTTCTTCCCTTAGATACTTTGCAAGCATTTTATCTTTTTTTTTTAAAGAAAGGAAACTTTCTCAGACCACAGGGTTTTATTTTTTCAACCAACTTCTTTATAAACACCTGGAAAAAACCAGGTTCCTCAAAGAGCTACTGATTCTGTTTAGGCGGAGTAGTAGCTCTCAAAATGTGAGGAAGGAGGGGAGATCAAGTACGTGGGGGTCAGTGGGAGCATAAGAAGCCTCAAAAAAATTCTGTCCAGCCTTTTCCTCTCTTTTTTGGAGCGATAAGTAGATGAGGGAGGAGTGGGACTAGACTCTGTTTGGCCAGAGGTTTGGGAATAACGATTTTTGTTGAGACAGGTACAAATTACAACACGCAAGGACCGTGGGTGTGGATTTTAGGGGCAGATGCTTGGGAAAGTGAGGGAATGGGAGCATGCAAAGCAAAGGAGGCAGGGGAGCAGGGCACACGGTGACGGAGAAGGTGCGAGCACAAAGGGATAAGACAGCCTAAAAAGCTTGAGAGCTCAGGAATCTCACCTTGTGCTGCCTTCCTGACAGAGCTGGTTTCCTAACAGCCCTTTCACATCCGTCATCTACTCAAAACCAACGGTGACAGAAACTCCATCTGCTGCTGTTATGAAAAAAGGTCAAAGATGCTTCAGAGTCTTATTTCCTCACAAACTCCAGAAACTTTCTTCTGCAACCTTTAGAATTAGTGAGGTTTTACTTCAATTCCAGTAAAGCTGGCTTAAAAGCTGACCTTTTACTTTGCAGAAATGTATTTTTCTTTTATTACCTTTTCACGTCCATTATTAAAGGAAACTTGTCCTTTCCAGGACTCTATGTATATTTCTATCTGACTTTTTAGTATTCTGAATTCAATTTTAAAAGCAATGTTATTGTTAGAATGAGCGCTTATTCTTTTTCCTGCATTAGATTCATAACACGTTTGACTGGCTATTTAAATAAATATTTTAATTTGCTGAAGATAGCTCTGTGTAAGTAGTCATTTCTGTCAAGGGTGAACTCCAGTGTTTCTACTTTCTGCATGTTTTATCTGACAAGAAAGTGCTTATGGGGATGAAAAAGACCTATTTACAAAATTTTGTTGTCTTAGATACAAGAAATGTTCCTGTATTAAACCAAAATTTGTTACTGACCTAGGGTAAAAAAACAACCAACCAACCAAAACCCAAAAAACAAATTCCCAGCCCAAAATAAAATTACAAAATATACGTAAAAAAAAAAAAATCGCCCTTCTGGAACTATTTTGTGATTTGTTACATGGGAGACAGTCCAGTTTCTTCAGCTAAATAAGGGTGTCCCCGAGTTCCTCCTGGAAAGATGCTGGGTCTGGGATCCTCCTGGATCGCCTGGAACCCATCCCCGTGAACAGCCTTCATCTCTCCCTCCCGGCCTCTGGGCTCTGTGGAGAAGGGCAAACTCTGCGTGGATGCTGGTGTTCCTGTCCTCTGTCGGCGAAGAGCTGCCACCATGCACGTCTTGTGGCGTCGCAACCTCCAAAAAGGAAAACCGGAGGGGTTTGCACGAGGGTCGGGTTCACTGCCCCCCAGTCTGCGCCCACAGAACCACACTGCTGCTTTGCCAGCCCGAGGTGGGGACAGGGATGTGGGCCCGGGGGCAGGTAAGCGCGGTCGGAAGGAGGCACTGCAGCCTTTGGTGGTCTTTGGTGGCCTAGGGCAGATGGAGGAGCTCTGACAGCCCGCGGCGCTGCGCAAGGCAGCCTCGCGTGGATCGGCGGGGCGAGGCCAGGCCGGCGAGGCCAAGCACAGCCCCTTCCCCCGGCCGAGAGGCGCGGCGAGCTCCGCGGAGCGGCCCCCCCGGCGGGCGGGGCGGCGCTGCGCGGGCGCGGAGGCGAG
>VZSC01008995.1:78642-119996 GCA_013398225.1 Steatornis caripensis | reverse complement strand
TCTTTAGTGGGCAATAATGCACCTGCATTAAGAAATGGTTCTGTAAAACAAAAGAAGATAGATACTCACCTTTAAACAGGATAAACTGCCTGAAATGCACACCAAACAATATGTTCTGCACACAGCTAAATGGGGAAATGATCCTGTTTAGTTTTCACTAATCTCTGTTACTGACTACAGATACTGCAGTTGGCATTTCGGAGTCTAGTGTTACAGAAATGTGTTTTGCAAAGTGATGCCAGAATTGACGATAGTGTCTGCATCTTTTAGAGTCGGAAGTTTAGTCTTAGACAGTTCACTCACCCAGTTCCAGCGTCATTACTCATTTGAGTCGTGAGTGAGATTTGGCTTAGTCCCAAGCAGTGTTGTATGAAAAAAGAGCCTTAGGTGTTTGCTTAATTCCTGATCCTGCCGAGGCCTGGAAGGTCAGTGCGGGACCTTGGGTCTGACCAGCTGCGAAGGCAATAGAGGAAGCAGCCGATGCCTTCGGCTTGGCTTTAAAGGCATGCTGCCTTTGTGTACTGTCTGAAAGTGACCCGTTGCAATAATTTCGTGGCGAAAGGTCAGAGATGTGAAGCCAGACAGTGTCAGCTATGGAAGTCATATGGGGAGTGCTGAGTACTGTTAGAGGTTGCTAGAAATTAGCAACAGAAAAACTTTTTTGGATTTTTTTGGTAGTACAGAAAACATGACTAATGTGGAGTACAGGTCCATGATGGGGTAAGCATAATAGTAATGAGCATTTGGGATTCTTCATGAAATCACCAGCTGAAGAGCCAATAGAAAAATCCTTAGGGACAGATATTGGTGATTAAAGGTGAAGTAATGGTGCTTCTCTAGAGCCGTACTTTGTTCATTCTGTCTGCTTTTTATCACAACCCTGACTCCTTTCTTCATTTATTGACAATTTTTTCCTACATCAATTAAACCTTTCAATATCTGGGACCCCTCACCAAAGAATTTACCAGGAGGAGGGTGGCAGTCTTAAGCAGTTTATTCTCTAGGGGGTCCCTGGGTTGTCCCTACCTGAAAACCCCTGTTATAGGGATGTCCTGGTAAAAGAGGAGGAGATTGTGGCTGTAGTGATTGCCTTGCCTGACTTGTTGGAGAGCTGGGGAGCATTACAGAATGAGTGTAAATCACACTGCTGCCGAGGCAGCCATGGGTCACGGGGACCCAACAGCCCCAAAATGAAAAGCTGCGAACAGAAATGACCAATGGATTGTCAGCAGGGCTACTGCAATATGTCCACAGTGGTGACTTGCTGAATTGGCTCAAAAGCCAGCAAAATACTCAAGTTGCTTCACTAGCCTGTGTAGTTCTCTCCAGGGGTCCTCCTGCTTATCCAGCTCTGCCTCACTTCCCAGCAGCTGAGCTCTCTCGGTGTGTGTCAGCCCGCTACCCAGTCCAGCCCATAACGCCGTGAAGTTCACCAGCCACGTTTGCCCATAGCTACCTGTTTGGAAAACAAACGTGTTTATTCAGACCGATGCATAAAACCACTCATTACATGGGAAAACTCGTGGCTGTGACCCAGACTGAGTGATGTGCCATGCCTGCGGCTGGCACAGCAATTCTGGGCTAATTGCCCCCAGGGCTTTCATCTTTATACTCTCCCCTCTTTTCTGTGAGTTTGTCTTCACTTTTTTCTGTAGTCTCTTAATTTCCCCCTTGTCCTTTTGTTTTCACTAGCTTTTATTATTACAGCACTGTCTTCTCTCTCTTTTCACCAGAGAACATCGCTGTTTCTCTCGTCCACGTGCATATACACACATAATTCCCAAATATATTTACGTGCTCTGTTTGACAGCCTGCACGCTCTTACACGTTGTCACAGGAAGAGTGGTAAAAATCACAAATACCAGCAAAGATCAAACCAATTACTGTTCACATGAGATGACCGGATACAGTTTTATAATGGATTTAAGACAGTCCAGCTGTGGACCGCTGCCAAAAGGGCAGGTCCCATCCTTTTCCCCCACTCCCTCTTTCCTGCCTAGGGTTATCAGTAAGATGGTGACCTGGCTGAAGTTTAATTTTGTTTCTCCGGTTTTGCTGGGTTCACGTTGAGCTGGTGCAGCAAGGTGATGCTCGGAGGCTTCGCATTCCTTAGTGCCAACACAGGAAAGGTGCCAGGGAAACGCAGTCAACAGGATGGGCAGCTCTGCCCTTCGGGTGGCAACATAGTCCTAGAAGAGACCTAGCCATCATCATTTTCCACAGTAGTTATATTACAGAGTGGTGAGATATTATATATCTATTTTATATGTTTATAGAGAAAAAATATACCTAAGAATTTTATTTGTAAGAAATTTGGACAAGACTAGCGCTTTGCCAGCAAAAAGTGCAATCCTGGTGCCTTATAAATGTCAACCAGATAGGCTGATTAGATAGATTTACTTCCAAAGAATCTGTCTGATAAGTGCTTGGCAAAAAAACTGCCTATGCCTAACAAAAAAAATTAGGACTGTTGCTTTTGTGCCCTGGTGTACAAAGCATCTCCCACGTTTTTTGGATTCATGGTAAGAGTGGTCTCTTAGAGGGAAAAATAAAAAGCATGAAAGCATGTGATAACCTGCGGACGGCCGTGATGCTCTGCGGTTTAAAGAACAGGGCAAAACACTCCTCAGCAAACAACGCTAGCCTTGAAAATAAAACATTTCTGATTCCAGGGAACATGTGGTAATCTCATCTACAAAGAATGTGGACTGAAGTGGGAGAAAACTAAAATGGGATGTCTATTGCAGCACAGTCAGGCTGAAAAAATCTACAAAAACATTGTTTTCCCTGGCACTATTTCTAAAATTGATTCCCAGTGGTTACCTTCCCTGAGAGCCTCCGTGGGTCGCACGGAGGGTCGGCCCTTCAGCTGGTTGTATCAGTGGCAGCCCAACAAGTTGTCTGCCAAATTATTAATAGTTGTATTGCTTTTCAGATGTCAAACTCGAACTCGGTTTTCCTGTGGGAGTTTTTAAGTAGTGGTGGGGAAAAAAGCATGATCTGAAATTCAGAGATATGAACAGCCTGGTGAATTCAGCGTTTCTTCCTGCCGCGTGGATACTTTGTGTTTCTTCTCCCAGAGAAAGGCCTTGCAGTATAAAGAAATTATTTTCCATCCAAAAAGCAGCAAACATTTTAATATTTGGATTCCCACCAAACTCTCTCAGCAGGGTGACATTACTACAAGCTAAAGCAAGAAAAGAAAGTAATTTTTGTAAATTCTTGGTTTGGAAATGGATTCCTCTCCCTGCGCCCTTGGCAGCCCATTGTATTTGGCATAGATTTTGGGGGGTAAGTATCAAAGCTTGTGTGTTTCTACACCAATATGCAGTGGAAGGGGGACCGTGCAGGGCTTTTTCTATACAGCAGCTGACCGAAAGCCAATATTTCATTTTTTTTCATGCAGACTAATGATGACAGATTAAAAAGTGACATGTAAGGAGCTGGGGCTGGAGGCCTAAGGAGATGGATCTCCTTTGGCATGGATGCTGCTGAATGCTTCAAAATTTGCTTTTCCTCCAAAGGTGTGTGTGTTTGCCTCTGTTAGCCCTTCCTTCGCCGTGAGCAGGTGCTCCTGGCAGAGAAGCTGAAACTTGGCACTGAAAGCAGCTGCAGAAGGTGGTACTGCAGAAAATAGTCCTATAGTAAAGAAAACCAAGTCAACACAATGAAATAGCTGTTCTTGGGAACAGATCACATAAACCACAAAGAGACTATGAAACGTTTCTTTGCAAAACCATGTCTGTCACGAGAAACCAGACTTGGCTTCCGCTTAGTTTTTGTGCAGGTTAAACTATGGCAACTATCCGTTCTTCACAACATGAAAGCGGTCAGAGCGTTACCTGGATGAACCCCGCACTCTCTCAGGTGTCAGCATCTTTAGTTCATACTAGCAGTTTGCACTGCACTAGTGGTGCTAGCAAAATTAAACCAGCAAAGTGGTCGTATGGCTCCTAACAGTACGCCTTTTCTTCCAAGTGTCTGTTACCTGTATGTAAAATAAAAGGTCACAGCTGACAGTTTTCCTTGTGGTAGTGGTCCTACAGGTGTACGTAATTATTAATTTTACCTCTCGACTAAATTGCTTCGACTGAGAAAGTTGTACACACGGCTTAGCTGATGATCCAGTTTCTAGCCTTTATCACTAGGACACAAAAGGGGAAGGACCCTCCGCTACTTCTTAACGGCCGGTCTGGAGATCGTAGTCCCTGCAGTCCTTTGGCTCACCCTTTGCCACCCCTTTTGCAGCATTTAGGGAATGGGAACAAGTATGCACTACAAATAGTGTGCAGGTCATATGTGGGGAGCACGTCATGACCATTTGGGCTGGAGGAGTGCCTTGGATCCCAGTACTGTTTGCTGAGAGAAACAGGTTTTTAGATCTACTCAGGGCAAAGTTTAAGAAATAAAAAATGAAAATAAAAATCCTAGATAGCCAAAGGAGACAAAATCTCTCTCCTTCTACCATAAGAGGACAGAAAGATCAGATTATTCTTCATTTTCGTGGTGTTTTACACACCCCCACAAACAAGTAACACCCTTTAGTCTCTGGAGTTGGAAAAAAAATGTGCTGACCTGCCATGGTTCTTGGATAGTGTTTCAGATCCTTTCCAATTCAGCAGGTAAATAAAGGAGAAGCCAATAAACAAGCATTATATTCCTTTGAGACCATACCTGTTTTCAAATTTCTTTGCAATCCTTGTGGACTTTCTTAATTTGGAAGTGGGAGGAGGTATGCTTTGGGGTGGAACAAGAGAAATACTTTGCATTTTTGATACTGCTCCACCACAGAAACTTGGCCTGTGTGGTATTGCCCTCTGCTGGCACCCGTCTGAGGAGCTTCTCAAGTCCCCTCACGGAGCATCCTGGTGAGGTTCTTCTCCTTCCGGAGGTGTCCTTTGAAGGCAAGGATCTGAGCGCTCATTCACAGTTGTCTGGGTCCACGTAGTGCTTGTGATTTGATTGGTTTTGACAACAGAGAATCTTTTGTGGACAGGGTTTTGTTTTAATACAGCTTTAAAAGCATTAGAGGTCTTTGATAATCATTCATTTTCGATGGAATATTCTAAACAGTCCATATTTGTTTCTGTATAGGACCTGCCCTTTGAAGACAGGTGCATTAAACATCAATGCAACATCGTGTGATATGTTCTGAAGTAACAGAAATCTCCTTTTTTCTTCTTTTCTTTTTAATCCTAGTGTCACCTGATTCACTATCTGAGACTCAGCCATCACTTGATAGTTCTGAATTATTTGATTTGTACCTTTGACAAGCTGAAGTCTGTCTCTTCTGAAGACATTAAAATCACGGATGCTGTTTTTGACGGTGTGGAAGTCAGAGTGTTTGAACCTCCTGCGAAGCGAGATGAAAGGCTCAAGCGCAGCGTTGTTTACATCCACGGAGGCGGCTGGGCCTTGGCAAGTGCAAGTATGTGTCTGCCGGTAATTAAATAGGATTGCGGTCTGGTTTTCTCCTGGCAGGAGAAGCCAAAAGATGGTTTTCCTGCCAAGGACGACAATTTTGCTAAGACGTACCTGAATTCAGTAGTAACAGTGTCCGCTCTGGCAGATCAGCTCTAAGGAGGGAGGGGGAAAAATAGTGTGAACGCACAGCAAAAATGCGTATCTTACCTGTGCAGGAGCTGTAAAAAGACCAAAAGGTTAGTTTTGTTACATCCTGAGAGGACAAAAGAGCTTATTGTTAAATTCCTGGGATGCCTGGATGGGGTCTTTGGGCCAGTCCCCCGTTCTCTGTGGTCACGTGCAAATGTCCATCCTTGGTGATCAGGATCCAGTGACTAGGTGTAAGGGTTTTGCTCCATTTTCACACAATAATTAGAAGAGTGGGCTGAACAACACTGCATGTAACAGCATTGCTAATGTTCGGCTCTTAAATAACACCTACTTGGAATACATGCTGCAGTGTGATGAAGGAAACGATAGAGGTGGTTCCTGTCCCTTGGTCTGGCCCCCTCCCTTAGGGGACCACTGCCACCTCTAGAAGAAATTACCTTGAAAATTAATGCTATTTACTCCAATTAACTTGGAAGCCACAAACACGATCAGAGAAAGTAAGGTATAGCTGTAGACAACGATAAGCTAACCACTGATCCTTCCACATCATACAGGAACGAGAAAAGCCTTGGGAGGAGAAAGGGCATGCAGTTCTCACGGCTGCTCCAGGATCCAGATCTGATAGGAGCCTTTCCCCTTTTCCCTCCCCATTGCTCCCGTGACATCATGAAGTCCATACAGCCCTGATGCGCTCTATGGCTTCATCTATAGAAAAAGAACATTAATGGGGCTTTCCGAAATGTTCCAAAACAAAGACTGTATTGATTGCATTTGGACTATGCACGTATAAGTCACCTAGACGATGATTCAAGCGAGATTTAGGTTCCTACATAACTTCAAAATCTGGCCTTCGCGTACCTTTGGAAATCCCAGTCTCTTTGTCCTATAGCAGTTAAAAATTTTGCTCCTCCTCTTCCTACAGAGGAATTGTGCTTTGAGATGGGTTTTCTTAGGCCTGCCTAAGGGATGCGTGTTAGCATCCTGCTCATCTCATTTGTTCTGTAACAGTCGGCGTATGATTGTTGTTGTGCAAAAAATTCATACTAAATTATTGCACTTTGTTTGGGTGACTGTAACTCAGCTATGTCAGGTGCAATCCTCGAGTCCAACACGCAGAAGTTAATGGCACAAGTGTTACAGCTAAATATTAAATTCTAAGACTAGATACTTTAGAAAACATTTAGTGTCTTAGAATATTTTATTGTACCGGGAACCAACGACTAAGTAACTGGAAAGGAATAAAATTAAAGAAAATCAATCCACTGATGAATAGAATAGCTGTTATTAATCCTCCCTTAAATGAGTAGTTCAGTTGATCTTAATAGGGCAACTCATTTGAATAAAGGCAATGCATGCTATAATAAAATGAGCAACAAGCAGTGACTCATACAGTGATAACTGTCTCTGGATGCTAATGCCCTTGAGCCACTGGGTACCTTAAATTTTGCCCAACCGAGAGAACTGTGATAGGTGGATGGAGTGACGTGCCCCAAGCCACCAAGAAACAGATGAGACAGAAAGCATTAGACTGCAGGACTTCTCAAGGCGTTAATTATGTTCCTTCTGCTACGATATGTATTCGGCAGTTTATCTATTGCAAGCTGATCTCGTTTACTTTGCTTATATTTGTATGATGTCTTTATATTTTCTGAGAAGGCTTACCTACGGCTTTGTGAATATTGACATAAATGGTCTCGTACGTCCCTAACACCGTGTCCTTTCATTCCAGGAACAAGCCTTTATAACAATCTCTGCAGAATCATGGCTGAATCTCTCAATGCTGTAGTTGTCTCAGTTGAGTGAGTAATCTAAAACTGATCGAGTAATTTTAAGGTACTAGAAATATGTAATGTAGTTCTTTTAGCTTTTCCCTTGTTACTGGCTTGGGTATAAGGCTTTAACTTGGACAGTAATTATCGGTCTAATATTTTTACGCTTTTCAAATTACAACAAATTAGAATGGTAACAAAAAATAATTTGAGTTTCTAATTATTTTGGAGGTAATTTTAGCAGGCAGAAATGTGGGGAAAGAGAGTAGCACTTAATTCAGTTGGACAAATACTAAAATGCAAATTTTAGTGCATCTTGCAATTGTGTCTACATGTAAGAAGCGCAGCTAAAACCCGAGATCGTTCAAGTGCAGAGTTATGATTCTGTAAATACACGTGAATTTTAAAAACAATCAAACTAAAAAACCAAACACATCTGGACATGACATACCTGAAGGAGGGCTGAACCACACTTCTGTGCCTCCTTATGTAGCAAGAGGGGCTTTTCCCATCTTCAGTGGCCACTCCCACTGCTGCAAGGTATATCTTTATTTATATAAATATATAAAAATGTATTTATATGTATCTAATATTAAAATATATGTATTAACACCCCCCTTAACTCTGTCTATGAACCACAGTTTCTAAGTCATATTGAGCAAGGGTCTGCAACATAAAAGTTATCAAATCAGTTTACCCCTGCTCATTAACCAGAATACACCATGGAGTCTGGCAGTTTCCTGCCGCTCTCCCAATCTCCCACTGTTCCAGTCATCTCATTTAAGCCTTGTACTCTACTCAAGAGCAGAGGACTCCCAGGGTGCCACACAACGGAGAAGCAGGGCTGCTTTTTTAACTCGCTGAACAATTCCAAGGTAAACAAACCTATCAACTAGCCAACTACATCACCTAGATGACTCCAGCTTGACTGGTACTTTTCCCACCCTTTTTGTCAACTTCAATATTTTCTTTTGCAAACCAAATCACTTGATATAACTACTCAAGTTTCCAGACTGCAGTTGAGTACATACCAAGCTCTGTGATCTAATTGCAACTTAATTACATGGAGTTGATGTTTCTCATTCGATACCCATAGCGGACTTTAAAGGGTAACTTTTTTTTTTTACTTCTTTGTTGTTTATTAGTAGAAACAATGAAAAGTAAAAAGGCAGCTGTTTGTTGGTTATTCCAGACGAGCAGTGATCACAGTATCGAAAAGTTCTGTATTATTCCTTATCTGATTTATGGTGGTATAATTCTGCCTGTTTCTCTGAGTTACTGTTTACCTATTCTCCTTAGCCATTATATCTTTCAGGCGAGGTGTTTGTACTCAATTAGTGAAGACTAATTAGATTTCTCGTTGGTTTAATTGCACGTCTCACTTTCGTGACATATGCACAGTCTGTTACCCAGTTCTGTGATGAGTTCCCCAAGGACTCTCTCATATTCCTTTGTAGTTGATGCAAGATATAGATTGCTTTCTGAAAGCAGATCAGATTTGGAGTGTGTAACACTTTTCATATAACCTAAGTTTAAAATTCACTCTGCATGTGAAACTTTTTTTAGCTTAGATTCTGAAGAAAATGTTTTGAATCAGAAAAATGGATTTTGTTTTCCCTGCTTTACTCAGCTCTGCTGAGAATACGTAAAATCTGTTGATTGAAAAGCTACAAACAGAAGACATGCTTTGTACCATAAGGCCTAGTAACAACTCTTAGATTACAAACTATTCAGTAAATACGAACAGACTTCTCATGCGCTGTTATTTAGAAACTGAGAAAATCTCGTGAATGGGACTCAGCTGCTGACTGTTCCTGGGCAGACTGTTTTCAGTCTCTCCACCTGCGCAATGGGTATATTCCTGCTCCGCTCCTCCATAAAGGAGAGGAATTACTGGATCTGTTGCATTGGAACACATTGGTATTACTTCACTTCTCAGCTATCATTCGTTTCATGGCACAGAGGTATAGCAACGGAAACAGAACTGCTTAGGTGTTTGGCTCAGCAGAGCCTGTTGGGCATAGATGACATATTCTCCCTCGTACTAGTTAAGGTGGGGATTTACATTGAAAACAGGCTGATTATAATGACTCCCTTGCTAAGCGTGTTTTAAATATTCATTCATTTTTATAATGTACGATGACATCCTCTATTGGGAAATCTGAGGAAAGTGCCGTGCAATTTTTTACTATCTTGGTATTGTTCATATCTAGTAGGTTCGTATTAATCTTTCAGAATTAGAGCATTAATTATAAGATTAAATCTCACATAAGTATTACACACCTCATATTTTCCCCATCATATTTATCCTAATGAAATACTTATTTGCCGTTAAGGAATACCTGATATCACCTATTAATCCTGAAAGAGAGGTACATTGACAGTAATAATTCTCCCTTATCTCTTTTCTTTGTAGGTACAGGCTGGTACCAGAGGTGTGCTTCCCCGAGCAATTCCATGATGCTGTTCGTGCTACTAAGCATTTTTTGCAGCCTGATGTCTTAGCTGAGTATTCCGTTGACCCAAGTCGAATTGCAATTTCTGGTGATAGTGCAGGAGGAAATTTGGCAGCTGCTGTGTGTCAGCAGGTAACATCCAGTGTCTGTTACGTATTAGACTATGACCATCCCTAATTCAGTGATGCATATAGGTTGACAGATTCTTGGTGCTGCGTCATGACAAGGTGATGTGCCAGCCCTAAAGACCGAATGGTAGAAAGCCAGCATCTAGTCACTTTACAGAAGAAAAATGAGTCAATCACAATATAAATCACATAGCCTGCAGTGTCTTAACTATAGTTATGAGTTGTTATGGGCCAGATTTTAAGAGCAAGCTAAATGACTTTTTTTAACCCTTTTGCTGGTGAATTCTTTGTTTTTCTAAGTAGGTAACTAGGCACACGTGTAATGTATCAATGTAGCTTCCTGTTTTTAGATGCTTGTCTCTGAAAATATGTTTTTATTTCTTTCAAATACAAATGAAGGACAAAAAAGACAATAAATGAAGCATAATCCTTCTGTTAAATTACCTTCCTGTAGCATTTCGCAATTTTAAGGAAATTTCTTTTGTCTGTCTGCAGTTTAAATGTAATCTGAATTTAATCTAGTAAAGATTTGAGTGGCAGCCTGGGGCACATAATAATATTTTTCATGGTTGAACAAAATATTATTATTAGGTTTTTCATATTGCCATAACCACTGGTGATAAGAAAGCAGATACCGTGTCCAGGCAACTAATTATCATGACAACCTTGCAATATTGAATTAGGGTGAAAAAATTAATAGGGGACAATTACACTAAAAGTTTCACTATTGAGGACTGATGAACAAGATAGTACCGTGTTTTGGAAGCAGCATTCCTAATTCGTTACCCTGTTGCATCATTCTTTTAAAATCAGTGTCGTAGGACTGTTTCAGGGAGAGGTTAAATACACTGAGATTTTTCAGCCCGAAAAAAGAGACAGACAAGGTGAGCTATGATAGAGAACTGTACATCTTCTGTAGCAGATGAAGCAGAACAAGTGTTTGCTCATTCTTCCAGAAAAAGATTATGGGGCACCAGATTTATAATTGGTAGCCTCAAATCAAATGTGGACGGCAGGTTTAAGTCAAACACAGAGAGGTGCTTCTGTACATGGTGAGCCTTTGCTAGAGAAAACTGTGTATGCCAACAGTCTGCATATGCTCAAAAAACCCCCAATTAGATAAATGCATGGAAGAAGAACCTGTGAAAAACTGTTAAAAGCAAGAATAGCTCCTTTGGTTCAGGAAGTTCTTCAGTTGCAAATTTTTAAACTGGGAACTGCATTAGCGAAATGCCACTTTACACTTTTTTGTCTTCTTACACCCTTCAGTAAAATTCTGCCACTGATTTATGTTGTAGCAGGATACTGGGTCTGCCTGCGTGGCCATCCTTACAAGTGAAGAAAAAGATCAGTCTGCTGATATTTCAGACGAAAGAGCAACATTGGCTACATAAGAGCAGAGTTCAGCCTAAAAATTGTCAAATGAGTGGTTGCTTGTATGAAATTCTAGGTTGATACTGTAATGTTTATTTTCTTTATAATCCCAGTTCTGTTCTGTATTACTCCCACAGCTTAGCAAAGATGAGCATTTGACCATCAGACCGAAACTGCAGGCCTTAATTTATCCAGTCCTTCAGGCATTTGACTTCAATACACCTTCTTATCAGCAGAACATGAATATGCCCGTTCTTCCTCGTTACGTCATGATCAACTATTGGATAGATTATTTCAATGGTAATTATGACTTGGCTCACTCACTGCTGATTAACAACCACACTGCTCTTGATGTTGGCCAAGCTCTGTCTTTCAGAGGACGTCTGAACTGGACATCTCTGCTGCCTTCATCATTCAAAAAGAACTACAAGCCTGTAATACAAACCACAGGCAAGGCTGAAATCATCCAGGAGATACCGGCACTGCTTGATGTACGAGCAGTCCCACTCCTTGCAGAAAATGAAACTCTGCAGCTGCAGCCAAAGACTTACATCCTGACCTGCGAGAATGATGTCCTGCGAGATGACGGGGTGATGTACGCCAAGCGCTTGGAGAACGCCGGCGTGGAAGTCACGCTCGATCACTTCGACGACTGCTTTCATGGCTGTATGATTTTCACCATTTGGCCTACCGATTTCTCTGCAGGCATTCAGACCAGAAACAGCTATATAAAATGGCTGGATGAAAACCTCTGAAGAGAGAGTCTTCTCTAGAAGATGCAGAGTGCTCAACTCTGGTGTCCGTTCTTGCAAAAGAGCAAACAATGAAGAAGTGCACTTTTCCAAATTGTGACTTCATCCGTTCAGCTGCAGCCACTGGGAGTACAGACCACTAACTGCAGCATTTACTAGCTCGATTGGCCTGGCCCAGCAAAATATTTTCAGAAATACTTCTTCAAACGTTGATTTTTTTTTCACCTTCGTTCAGATGACCATTGCCAAAGATAAACAAATGTTGAGCAGAGAGAGCAGCATTCCCGTAGCATTCTTAACTGGCTGCAACTTCCAAGCTTTGACTCTTAAATAGGCACAAAGGCCCCGATTTTCAAATGATTTGAGGTAAAGCCAAACGCCTACATCTACATCTGAGTATGTAAAAATGGGAGCTAGTTTTCAAGTGTTGAGCATCTGTTGTCAAAGAAAGGGTAAGCACTCACCTTTGACAGCAGAGCCATGCATTTGAATGTCAAGCAGGGATTTAGGTGTTGGCTTTTAGGCACTTAGACAAATGGCTCATTTAAATTTTTTGTTTTAAAAAAGCTCTTCTAGGCAGTTAAGATGCTGCTAGACAAGTCTCTTAGCCAAACACGTAATGCAGCTTTGGAATTTGGTCTTTATTACTTTTTAATTATTTATATTTTGTAAAAGCACAGGACTAAATATATTTGCAATAAAAAATATTATAGCATACACACAAATACATAGGATAAAATACTGTGTGTAGCAGCAGAATCCAGGTTGCTTATGTGAGTGAGCTTCAAAGCTGACTACGTATTTGGCTAAAGAATGTGACTTCATCTGTGTGTAAAGCCTCAGTTGTATGACCTCCTTACAGGAAATACTGAATTTACTAAAAATAATCTGCTGTGTGGTTTGCACTAATGTTTGTAATTAATAGTAGAAGGTTTTGCTCATTGACTTTTCTTTTGTGCTTGTAGTGTTTATTATATTTCATGCTTCCTGGAAGGAGGGAAGCAGGCAAACAGAAGCGGGCTCTAGACTATGCGGAAGATTTAAATCTGAGCTTTGCAGCTAAACTTCGTCTGTCGTGTCATCTGACCCAAAACACTAGGTAAGGTGACCTCACTGTTGTGCAACAAATCTCTACAGTTTGAGCCAGTGCTTAGCTCTTGCAGAAATGAAAGTTGAGTCAAAAGCCCAGTGTTTCTAGGCAAAGAGGAGAGAATGGCTGTCCTCTGACTAAGCTGGTCGATTAAACTCATCCTCAGCTTTACCACAGAGTTCCTGTGGGACCCCAGGAGAACAACCTAAGCTCCTCATGCCTCTTCACCTTTCTTCTGTAAGAGAGGGAGTAGTAATTTCCTACCTCACGAAGGAGCTGTGAAGCTGAATTCCCAGGTGAAGCCCACGGATGTGACGGTGACTGGGAGGCACTGAACAGCTCCTGTAGCTTTTGACTTTCCACCCTTCTTTAATAGCTGGCTCCAAGGCTGCGGATCCTCCTGGGCCATTGGCTCATCCCTGTCCTGGCCCCTGTCAAAGTACCATAAGGTGAGGCTTCTTGGCTGTTGGGAGATCATGACAAAGGCAATTTCATTAGAGCGTTTCTTATGGCAAGATTCTGAAAAGTTCTTTGCTTTAAAAAAAAAAAGGTACTGGTAGATCAAACTGCCTTCTGTCATTTAAAATATATATATAGACCAGTCCACTTTCATTGGTATTTAAATTAAATAAGAGAATGGCTTTGCTGAGCTGTTGCTTCCTAGAAACACCGAGTTGTTAATGGTGGTATATGTGTTAAGAAAGCTATAAATGTGACAGGGCCTTGATGTAGGCTCAGACATGAAGACTGAAACTCGTTTCTGGGCACAGGTTCACACCGAGGTTATAAGGCAAAACTTTTTCAGTGGTGGCTCAGATTCTTCTTCCATTTAGATGGTTACAAAGACTCGGTGGAATCAGAGCAGCCGAGTGACAGTCTGAGTCAGAATAAATTCTGCTCAAGAGATCCAATGAACACTGCAGAAGAATTCAAACTTTTTTTCAGGGTTTAAACCCTCTTTCTTCCTTTCCCCCATAAACACAACTTCAGTACATCTAATTTACACTTAAAACAGATAGCAACCAAAGTTATGTCCATTCAAAAGACAAATTACTAATCTGCTTAGTCCTTTCCACTGTACAGAGACAGCTCCACTTACCTGACTTTAAACTATGATTTAAAGAGTAAAAAAATATTGTTACACTGAGTTCTTAACAACAGGCTCCTTCTGGCTTTCCCACGTAAAGACTAAACCCATGTCAGAAAAGACGTACTTTATATCCGCCTGCTGTCATTCAGAGATAGTAGTAACTGTCCTACTGGAAAAAAAGTGGTTAATATTCCTATAAATTCTATAATAAAGTTTGCCTGAGAGCTGTCTGCAAAGCTTTAGATCAGCATTTGTTTATAGCTAAGTTAGTTATAAATATCTGCTGTGAAGCTGTACTATAATTGCTGCTGGTTTTTTTAACTGAAATGAAATGGAGAGCTGGAATATATATTCACGGAGTCGGTTGTAAATTTCCTTCATGCACTGAAGCACATTAAAGTCTTGGCACAAGAAACGGTAGTAAGTTTATAACTGGACTGAATGTGTTTACTAAGTCATCACCAGCTTGACGCGACATCCAAGATCGCAGCACAACTTGGATGAGATGTCACAGTATTAACTAGTTCTGTCGAAATATCTTGACTACTTTTATCATGCAGCCGTATGGTTTAAGTACGTGATAGCTGCAAGGATATGTGACGGATCCTATAACATATAAACAGAGGTCTAAAGACCTTTTAGTATATAGCCGCACAAGACACTTGATTAAAATTCAGTGTAAACCTTGAAGTAAGTGTTAGTCCAAACCCAGTTTTCATCCTACTTTGCTTTGTTCTCCTTTGCATGCAGTCCCCGTGCCCGAAGTTGAAAGTTTAGGGTTGTTTCCAGCTGAGCTGCCGCAGGCTCCTAGAAACTGAGCAAACTCAGCAGAGAGCTCAGCCGGGGCCGGCAGGCTTGGTTACAGAAAGCTCATGCCTCGTAGCAAGAGATTAAGATTAATGCGTGTTACAACACCTCGATTTGTTCATGTGTTTAGTCCTACGTCTGCTGAAGCGTTTCCTCAGGCACACCTAGCACCTTCGTTCCTTGATTATTTCACAAAGCGGTTTAGGGCACTTCGCATATTGTAGGATCAGATCAAGTATTTGTAACTGTTTCACAAGTGCATAGTAAAACTTTAGTCTTCTAAAAGAAGATCCTCAGTAAATTGGTCTACGTTTCATTAAATCAATGAGTACAGCTAGCTACTTTTTGAAGATGGCTTTTTTTTATACCCTCCTACAAATACTATATCCATTGCAAGAATATCTTCCTAATGGCCATCAAAGCATTCAAACATAAGCTTTAAGCAAAAAAGCTCATATAACAGAACCTGTAGTCATTTGCATCCTGCTTTCGTGGATCCGGGAACTATACAGCAGGTCCCCAGTATTTTGGCCAGTATTTCCAGGAATAAGTGGAGGGTTTGTTTGCCTAGCTCAGACCCTCTTAAAGGATGGGTGTTCAGCATTTCTGGAAACCTAGACCAATTTAAAGATGTTTCATGGTGCATAAAAATCACAAATAAGTTGAATTTCCTAACCTTCATCTAAGGAATTCCAAAACTGCATCCCTCGGCAAAGCAGAAAGGCCATTGTAGGTTTAAGTCCTACAAACGAAAAAGAAATTCTTTATCTTTAGAACATTGTTTCGTATCGTTTAGGCCTCTGTATTTTTAAATGAGGTGCATCGTGGGTATCTTTGTAATCTCTTATTAAACTTTATTAGAAATTTTTTCAAATAAAAATATTAGAAGTAGATTAACCTGTCTTAAACCTTTTAAGCTGCTATGATCTGTAACAACAATGTTGTTAAAAAATCCCCAAACCAAAATCAAAACCAGCTGGTTTAATGTTCTCTTATTTATGATGTTCAAAACCCCAAAAGACAACATACTTGATGTGAATGCATTCAGTATCTTATGCATGACCGGTTTTTGCTTCTTTCCTGGTGCAGGGGAAAGATCTTGTAAGGTCTAATTAGCAACTGTGAAATGTGCTATCAAAATGAAGAACAAATAAATGAAGTGAAACATACCTGTGATCTTGCTTTTTTTTTGCCCCAGGACCACGGATTTTTGTTTCCCCCCAGATGTACAACATTTCCAGTTTGAGTTTTCACTTAGCAGAGGTCAGTGAAACAAAATGATAGACCTAAGAGTTCCTGAAGAAATGCTGAACCAAAGCCAAGGCGGTCGTTTTCAAGGCAGGAAACCTTGCCTGTGTGTCCATGCTCTGCGGGGGTGACTTCCTCTTACTTAGTTCCTGCCAAATGGTTAATGGTGACCACATGTGCTGGCGTTGAATAGTGGACGATACCTGCACTACTGCTGTTCATAGAATCACTGAATGGTTTGGGTTGGAAGGGACCTTAAAGACCATCTCATTCCAAACCCCCTGCCATGGGCAGGGACACCTTCCACCAGATGAGGTTGCTCAAAGCCCCACCCAGCCTGGCCTTGAACACTGCCAGGGACGGGGCATCCACAGCTCCTCTGGGCAACCTGTTCCTCTCTTTCAGGATAGACAGTGGAGCTTATGTTCTCCGTTCTGATCTATAAACACATGTTCATATGTTTATAGACTATTTATATGTTTGAAATCTGTTTTAGCCAGTGAAAGTCCTAGTTCTGTTTTCATTCCTTTCTGCCTTCCTTTCACATGCATACTTTCTGAACTGCTACCCGTTTTCTTCCCCTGCTCTCTCATTTATTAATGGTCATAGCAGCATTACTTTTGAAATATCCTAATGTGAACGTTTGCCATTTTGTCCAGCAGGGTCCTGTGACTTCCACAGAATATAAAGCTTTCCTCCTGCTGAAAAAAGTGCTGGGGAAAAAAGCTTTAAAGGACTTAAAAGGTCGTTTTTAAGTCAGCAGGAGCCATACTCCTGCTTGCATTAAATTGAATACATTAAAAACAAGCTGGTCCCCATAAAGCAGTTTTTTCCAATCATGTTTTCTTAGATTTAGTAAAAAAGTCTGACCGTGCAGGGTTTGGCAAGGCCGGGGCAGTGCCCCTCACACTGGGTGCAGCCGTGCGCATCACCCCGTGCTGGGTCTCGCAGCAGGAGGATGCGTGGCGAGCACCTGCTGAAGGACTCGCTGCCGTCTGTGCTGCTCTTCCACGGGCGCTGAGCTGCCACCTGAGGACTGACAAAGCGTCTGGCACAAAGTACTCAACAGCACCTTCAAATGGCATTAGATGAGTACGTGAGGCATCCCAATTCAAGCGTTAGTCTGCCATAGAGACAGCACACTTTTTTGGAGAACTACAGCGCTGTTGAGTATGAGACACCCATGTGGGGCTGGCTGACACATCAAAACTCATGGGAGAGGCAAGCTTGGAGGCTGAGCCTTGTGCCAAGCGCATCTCTGATTGCACTGGATACCTCGATGGTGCTGGAGCTGTATTGCCCTGTTCCCATTGCGGCACCCTGTTTCCCACCTCCTACCCTCGACTGCGGGTCCGGAGCCGCAGCGGGTGCATGGTGGGGCTGTGACCCAGGTGTCCCTCTGCCCCACGGCCAGACNTGTATTGCCCTGTTCCCATTGCGGCACCCTGTTTCCCACCTCCTACCCTCGACTGCGGGTCCGGAGCCGCAGCGGGTGCATGGTGGGGCTGTGACCCAGGTGTCCCTCCGCCCCACGGCCAGACAGCCCACACAGCCTCGTGTCCCCACATCCTCCTCAGCAGCCCCGTGTCCCACTGACCGTGCCCTTCACCTGCATCCCTCCTGGCTGGGCGCTGCTCCCTGCCTCACACGGAGAAAACTCTTCAGAGCTCGGCCACGTTTCGTTTTGTTCATCTCCAGGGGAGGCATGCATTTTCTCCTCGCTCTTAATTCCATTTTTTCCGGCACTAATCCAATGGCATTTATTTCTTTTATAAATGTTGTTCAAATGGTTGGCAGCACATCATTTACATAAGACTAAGTTTTACCCCTAACAAACATAAATGTAATAATTTTTCACAATTATTTTCTACAGCATTTTAAAGTGTTTATCAACTCTCCAACAGGAAGACAGGCAAAAGAAAACAAAAAAGAAACCCTGCAATGGCTCCTTAAAAACTCATTTTACAGAAACTATATTTCAAATAACTCCTGACTTTCTATAAGCAAGAGAACACTAAATATTTCCATCACAACCACTTGTTTTCCAAAGCAGAATCTCTACAAACCACAGCACTTCGCATCCTAAGACAGTCTAGGGATACAGAAGAGGCAGAGTTTGTTAAAGGAGAGAATATATTTTATATTAAGAGGTTGAAAACAGCGATAATAACTGGTGTTACAGAAAACCACTGCCCCCACAAACACTGTGCCAATATCAGGACAGGTGCAGGACACTCGGTGCTGTCGAGATGTGGGATTTAAAGTATGGTGGAGGAATAAAGAAAGGGAATTTTTACATGGCTCATGTAAAGTCATTACCATCGAAGGTTAGTCTGAGGTTTTTAATTAAAGCGTAATGATTCACACTATAGCCGGCAGAGGGAGCGTTTAAAACAAAGACTCATTTGAAAAGGTCCAGGACAGTAAAACCGAAAGCGTTGTAAAACCAAAGCGTTATAGCGGGAAATGAACCAAAACTTTTGTGGCAACCCAGCCCCTCCCTGACTTGTGAATTCACGCATGGACAAGGCATAACACTCAGGCTAATGGGAAACTACTCAGGCTTCTTGCAAAACCCCCTCAAACCTCTGAACCACTCCTCAGCATGAATCACTTTCGGTCCTTGGCATGCCATAAGGATTTGTCTCAGGCAATCTAGCTGCTGTTAGTTCAGATTTTTGCACAGCAGTTGGGGTGTGGGTGGTTATTTGGGTCTTGCTGTAGGCATCTGTGCACGTTCCCAGTCTGCAGGCCTGAGCGGGCAAGGGAGTGCACGGAGGGGAAGTCTGCCTCGCGGTGCCGAGGGCACGGCTACATGGTCGTGGGGGGCTGTATTTTCAGGACTCTTTCCGCTGCCTTCATATAGATCTGGCTTTGTCCGTGAGGGATGCACGGAGGGATAGCAGCATCTCCAAAAGGCTACGGAGAGCTGTGAGTGCCCCTGGAAATGGTTGCATTTCAACTCCCAAGGGTAATGCCTGCAGAAGTGAAGCTATTTCTGCCCTTGTGCATTGGCATTTCTGCTCTTTTAATGGCGCATAAAGCAAATCATTGCAAGCAAAAGGCGACTTTTACAGGCCTGGTGCACCCTGCTCCTGATGAGAGGAGAGGGCCGTTCCAAGAGCCCCACAGGCAAAGCAGCCCTGACGCTCTGCTCTGGGGCCCGTGGGAGTCAGTGTTACTTGGCAGTCAGCAGTCGAGCTTTGGGTTATTTTAGCAGTCAATCAGATGAGTTACCTTTGATGTTGTTCACCATCTGGCCGCATGAACACACTCCATGCTGCGTTAGCTGATGTTGCGTCAACTGCTCCAAGCGTTTCCATCCCTGCAATGCAAACATGCCGTGGGTTATGAAACACCGCAGAGCAAGAACTGCGCAGCAAAGCAGCAGTACACGTTTCGTACAACTGTATCTACTTCTGAGGGGTCTTTCCCTCCTCCCAAAAAAGCGTGCTGAAAAGCATGCGAAGGCAGGAGTCAGAAATGCCATCTGCCCTCCCTGCCGCAGCCGGAGAGGCTGGGTGCGAGGGGTCAGGGGCTGCATCCAGAGCCAGGGCTTCAGAAACGTCTGTATTTCCTTTTGCATTCCCATTTTGCGTTGCCATTTTTTTCCGCAGGCGTCGACGAGGACTTACCAGACTTCCAAAATACCATACCATTACATCTCAAATCCTGCTTTTGATCATCTGTGTGGACAGTCAAGGGACGGAAGATGCTATTTGTTATTTTACAGTCATTGCAATGCATTGGAGGCACAGTCTAAGCCTGGTTTCGAGCACAAAGAGCCAGCTTCTTCATTCAGGTCCTGTATGATCTGCTGAGATTCCAGGCGATTAATCAGAGAGCACGTCATGGGTTTGTATTTAATGTTAAGTCCCGCAGCGGTTAGCATACAGACAGGGCATCTTGTATATAAGGACTCTCTGTGGACACAGACATAGACTTCATTGGGTGATGTCCAACTCCACAGTAGAATTATGAAAATCAAAGACAGGGCTACAAATGTAAAACTGGCCTGTGCAATTGCATGGCTCACCATGAGTGATACGGTGAAGCTGGTGAAACAGAAGATTGTAGCCGGAGCAATGTACATGTTTAAGCACACTGTAACAAATTACTTACTATAAATTATATTTGTGTGTATATATACACACACACATATTTAGATGCATATATATGTTGCAGTAGTACAAACCTAGAAACACTTCATTAAGGATTATAGACTGACTCTAGGTTTATAACGGTCCTTTGACTAAAATGATGCTATCATCGGCATGAATTTGGGCTCAGGCCTTCTAATTTAATGAATGTCATTATCTTGATTTCTTGGGCTGGTGGTCTTCTCACCCGACTGAGATTCCAAGGTAATGCCTAAGCAAGATAGATACAAAAAGGTCTGCTAACCTGTCACCTTGAGGCAGATGCACATGCTTACTTACATGAGCCACCCATCCCACCTCTTTAGGCTTTTACTTCAAAATGTAGATCCCAATTGTAACTTGCTTTCCAGTATCACTTTGAAATGCAACTTTAACCTGAGTAGAGCTTATTCTTACCATGGCACTTCCCCTGTGCACGCCCAGAACGCTATCATTTCCTGCGCTGTGAAAAGTCGTTTACTGTTTGCATATTAACCCAGCGGAGCCAACGCAGCTGGGTGCTCTTCCTCCTAAAACTTCCTCAACAGACTTGTTTACTAACCAGTAATCAGTTAAGGGCAACTGGGTTAACTCAGCACCCCTTTGTCTTTGGTGACAGGGCTCACCAAACTTTACTTGCAGGCGTCCAAGTAACTCAGCTTGACCCAAGCTCGGCTTCCAGAGCTTGAGGGGGGAGCAAAACAACTATCTTTCAACTTCCACATCAACCAGCGCACAGAAATCATTAAAAGCTAATATGTGCCAGGATCCATAACGAAATTTTGCAGTCACCTTTTTCCAGATGAAAAACAAGTTAAAGCAGAAGGTGCTTTTCCTGTTAATACCTAATCCTTTCCCGAAGTAACGTCTTGGCAGCCAGGAGATCTGTACTGTGTGGGAAGAAGGGCATTCGAGGGGGGTGAGGAAAGTTTAAATAAAGCAACAAAACCAGCGAGATTGATCATCAGCTGGGACAAACTTTCATGCCTCCACTAGCCCTGGCAGCAGCAGCTCTCCCATGGGCAGAGGCAGCCCTCGGTGGGGCAGGGGCGGTTGTTGATCCCGGGCAGGGCGGCGGGGAATTCCACCCCTTGTGTCACTTTTCCCTTCTCTGCTGAGCAGCACCTGGGCACGCGCCAGCTCTTCATAAACGTTGAGAAAAAACAATGAGGGCGTTCACTCATTTAGGCTCACAGGAAGAGATTGTGAATTTCATCGAAACAGCTAGTTTGCAGCCTGGGGAGGCCCTGAGACCCTGTTCTGCTCCTGAACGGAGCTGCAGCAGCCCAAGGCTGGGACTGACGACTAGCCTGGCACTCAGCTGCATGCGTTGCGCTGCAACTGTGTGATTTCTATAGCCTGCCTGTGCAAGGCATCGCACAACCCACCAGTTCCCCAGAATGTCAGCGGTGTTTATTCAGGCAAGGACTTTGGCACATAAACACACCTTCGCGAGCTGGCGCTTGCACTAACTAAGCAGGTTTGCTATTTTCTTCCTTGACGGTGTCCTGCAACACCCAAGCTGCTGCGGGCTTGGGAGCACGGAGAGTCCTCTGAAAATACTATACTCCCCACAGCAGCTGAAGAGTCTTAGCTACTTAGTGAAGAAGAAATTAGCTGACTGACACATGGGCATTTCGGGACCTCGGCTACAGTCTGCTGCAGCCAACAGAGAGACCGATGTTGTCCTAAGGAGCTGTGGGCCCATGGCTGATGGAGAGGGAGCCCCAAGAGCCCAGCAGCGCGGTTGCTGCTGCCCCAGCCGTAAGGGTCTGTGAGCACTCTCAAGCTTTGTGGCAGTGAGGTTTGAAGAGGGATACAGTTTGGGCAAGACTTTATAAAACTTATTCCCATGTATTTGTAGTTGTTTCATCTAACGTGCTGGTGAGGGAGCCTCCGACACCAGAGCAAGGAGAGCAGTAGCTGGAACAAGCCAACCTGGCATAAATGGGATTTTACCATATTTTTTTGAATAGGCAAACTGCAACACAGGTAGGTAAGGTGAAAACTTTCAGAGTTGGTGCTTTCTGCAAGATCGATGAATTAATCAGCCAAGGAAAGAAGAACACAGGACTGCTGCCCCTTACCTACTCCACCCCATCGCTCGGCTTTCCTGTTCCCCAACATGTCTGAAAAAAACCCGAGCCAGTGTGGTTTCAGTAAAGAGTGCTTCACATATGAAGTGAGCCTGCTGCTCATAACTAATAAGGAAGGAGGTTGGCCAAAACGCCCTGCCTGTTTTCTGAATCAGCCTAAGCTGCTGTGCCCTCCTGGCACCGCCGTAAACGAGAGGTCAGCATCACGCCTAGAAAGCTATTAAAAAAGTTAGGAGCTAGTGCAAATCAGGACAGTTTTTCTCTTTAGCAAAACCTTGCTAGAGATATCCAGATTTCACCAGCCAAAAACCGAATCCCTTACAATTAAGGAAAAGAGTACTTTTGGGTGCTTTGAAACATCCTATGTGTCTGAAGTTTCATTTGCCCTGAGTGTGGAAAGTTTCGTTTTCTCTCTGATCCATCTTGAGCAATAATCATTAAGTGAAATGAGTCCAGCTGAGCAAAGCTGCCTGGTTTAATAACAGCTCTTTTACAATCCTTATCAGAACTAACAGAAGAGGTAAAATGTCGCAATCAAACAACCCCCAGTCAGAGATATCGCCGCTTCTGACACTACCATTCCTAAAAACGCTGTTCCTGCACTTTATGCCTTTCAGCTTTTTATTGTTGTTGGGCCTTAACGCGTCAGGGACTTAAGCAGGTTTGCATGCAGCACAGCATGCTGGGCTGGAAATGCAGGCCCTGGCTAATTTAAAAAGGCACCTTTCCCCAGCCTGATCTGCTTTAACTGCAGAGGTGCCAGCCTATCTGTCTTTAATCACCTAACTGGAGATGCAGATAGGTCACCACAGAGCTTGACTTCTCCAGGTCCATCTTTCTTTGCCATCCATTTATTTCTCCTGCACGCATCTCTTCATGCCTTAGACATTTGTTTTCCATGGAAACACTTTCTTGGTGGCAGCCACAGGCAGAGAGAAGGTTTAAACTGACGGTGACAGGGATTTCTGTGAGGTCCTACCGATAGAGAAGGCAGCGAGTCTCTCTCGCAACGGTGTGTTTCTACCAAAGGTCAAGAGATGTATTTTTAAAGTGTTTTAAGAGCAATCCATACCACTCTAATATATATTCTCACCATAAAGAAGGCCATATAGGTCAGTGGTTTTAGAGGCGTTAGCATGATTCTATGTTAGCTATGATTCTATGATTAGGTATTCTTGGATTCTCGGACTCACCGATAAGGCAGTTAATCTGAGTTTGCAGGGTTAATACCATCCCAATCTTTTTTATCTTTTTTTCCCCCCAGTTTATTTTCAGAGGGAAATAACCACAGGAATCTGAGTGCTGTGTTGAAGAGTGGTGCCTTTCCTGTCTTTCTACTGTAACTACATTCCGTGTAAGTATTTTGCTTCTCTTTGATCGTTTATTTTAACTTGGGAGTGAAGAGTGAGGGACATTTGCACCCCCCTTATCTAATTTTGCCCCTCAGAGGGTGTCACCAGCGCGGCTCACGAGCCCGCGCTCCCTGCTGAGGTGTGTAGGCGCGCGGAATGAGGGATCTGCCCAGATCACCACCACCTGGGCTTCCCCACTGTGCTTTTCATCACAGTTGAAGGCAACTCTGTTTATACGCAATAATTTCCACGGTGCACCGAGCCAAACCCTTATCCAATAACATTGTCTAGGTATCCGCAAACATTTTGAAGCTTAAATAATGTTTGCTCAATTCAAGTTCAAGTTCAGACCATATTCACCAAGCAACGTCAGGTGAGGTTTTCCAGTATGGTGACATCTTCCTCTTCTTTCCTTATGCAATAGGCATGCAACTTGCTCATGCCAATTAATGTAGTCTTTAAAGGAAAATAAAATCCATATATGAAATCTAATAGCACAGGTAGATCTGCAGGAATTAACAATATGAAGAAGAACATTGTCAAGCATATAATGATATTTTGTGGTATGTTTGCTACAGCTAATGCTTTTAATTGCATTTTCCAGTTTAATTCTAGTAGCCAAAGGCTCAATGCACAAGGCAAATAAAAGGCAGATAATTGGCATGCCCAAGTACGTCTTTTCAACATAAATCAGGCAGACAGCAAATATGAGTTGAGCAAGGAGATCACTGTGTTGCTGTTTAATTCACTCAAGATTTTGCCAAAATTAATTTTACACTGCAGGATGGAAAAACCGGCCCGGGAAATGCACTGCAACTGCCAGGAGGGACTGGAGCCACAGTATCCCCCTTCCACATTAACATTTCACGCAAGCGTGAGGAAGCTCGTAAGCAGACCGATCAGGGAGGAACGGGATCAGATAGAGGCGTCTTGCTGGGTGCACTTCTCCATTCCCTATGTTTGTCACAAGGTGCGTTACTAAAAGATTCTCCTGTGATTACAGGTGCGATTAGTAAAAGGCTTTTGAAGAAAGACCTTCCTACAAACCTGACAGCGGCAATAGATTTCAATATCTGTGCCCAGCTGTTTTTCTTTTTAAGACATCAGCCGCGCAAGAACCCGCAGAGGTGAACCATCACGCTGTTTCAATTGGCTCTGCACAGCAGTTTGTATGTACACAGGGAGCTGCAAGGTAACGATTTTGGCTGTAAGCCCTGTAGGGCTAAGATTATCTTTACGAGCTTAGACAAATACCCAAATACATTACGAGAGCTTTGTTTTTAAGTCCATCAGAGTTGCAAGGTGAAATAAGTAAAAAGGCAAGTACTTTTCCTTGAGTTTTAAGCCAAGGTGTTTTTTCTCCTGCTTGAGCCACAAGTCCAGCCAGAGTAAATAACTTTGAAACTGCTAACATTCATGAAACATAGTAATTTGCTCACCTGTCTGAATCCTAGGCGCTTTTGGTTCGAGTAAACAGGTATTCCTACTTATCAACACTGCAGAGCTTACACTGTTTCTCTGGAGAAAGCCTTATTCTCTAGGGCTTTGCATGGCAGGAGCTGAAACACAGCTGGGCAAATTCCCTGCTAGTGTTATCTGAAATATTTATTAATTTTGAAAGAGTTTCACCCCTTTATGGCAGTAGTCAGTTGACTCTACTGCATGCGCATTATGTGCCAAGTTCCAAAAATTTGGCAGCTCTTCAGCTGTTTTTAAGCATTTTTAGTAAGTATAAAGAAAACATGTCTGTATTTGGCTTCTCCACAAACTATTTGGGCCATCTAGCCTAACAAAACACTGCAGTGATGCTGTCAATCACATGCAGTTTTGGAAACCCGCGCTGTGTTGAGCACAGCATTTCCAGGCTGCGAGCCACGAAACAAGCCTGTTCCTGCTGCAGTTCATGCGGCTTTTGCTGTGAACTGGAATGAGGGCAGGACATCACTGGACACATCCAGTGCGTGGTCCCAAAGACACTCGCACATATTTCAAACCCGAAACTCATCAGCTGTAAAAACAAAACATTTGGGGAAACTCCAGTGAGGGAGCAAACTGCAAAAAATCTATTCCCTGTGTACGCGGAGATTTTTTTTTCTTCCTGTTTTGCTCTGTGGCCTGGCCCAGGGCAAGGACTGGTGAGCGCTAGTTCAAGGGAAACAGCGGGAGCGAGCGGCTGAGTGACGGGACAAGCCATTAGTTTGACTTTGCTTTAGCGTGAGGTTGCACCCTAAGACTGCAGTGCTTGCTCCAATAGATCCCTCGTTGTGTTTCCACAGACCAGCTCCTGAAGGGCATGACATTTCTCCCTGGGTTGATGATAATCCCATTAGCTGCCTGAGTCTCCGAGCACAAATCGTGCTTCTGCGTCAGCTCTGCGATTTCTGCAGGGATCACCTGCGCAGCCGAGCCTCGGTGCATTTACCTGCTGATGTCTCCAGCGCAGAGGTCTGTACGCATCTTTACACACTTGTGCATTTGCTTTACAACCTTCAGATCACTGTGAGCGCTTCCTCACAGTCAAAAAGGTGGTGTTACAAGCAATGAAAGCCAGATGTTCCATGTTTATCCAGTATCAGTGATTTCATAACGCTTAGCTTGCAAGCCATGACCTGATTATTTCAGCTGCCAATGGCACAGCCCAAGCCCCAACCATCAAGCTGTGTTCAGCTGCGCTCGCTGCACTCACAACTCTGAACTGAGCAGCAGGAATGTCAGATTACCGTGACTAGGAAGAAATACTTCAGACACATATATTTTCCCTTTTGAAAACTGGATTTCACAAATAGGTAGCACATACCTTAGAAATGCTCCTCGGGGCACAGAAGTTCAGTCTCTGGAAGCGTTCACTCAGCTTTGCGCTGACAAACGAGTGAAGCGTGATGCTGACCACCGGCTGACCTTTTTGCTGATGCCGCTTGTGTCAGGATAAAGCACGGATCCTTCTGCAACTATACGGATTTGGCAGCATTGATACTGTTAGATTAGTTCATAGTGTCTTAAGCTAAACGCAACCTAAGGCCTTTATATTTACTTGAGCTACTGCTTCCTGCACCTGACATTTCTGTTCAGAAGATACTGATCTTATCCCACATCAGCCAACACTTAAACCCTGCTCACTTTCTCTTACCTTTACAAGAATTTTACACTGCGCTGTAACCTCTGAGACTCCACCGAAGAGCAGAAATTCGGTGAGAAACTTTGGAAGCCAGGTTGGACATTATGCCTTCTACCTACGTGAATCTGAAGAAAAAAGGTGAATACGATAGATTTTGCAAGAACTGCAAAGTCTGCGGGTCAGTGTAAACACACATGAAACATACATCAAGGCCCTGCTCCAGGCTATCAGAAATAGCAAAGGAACTTGACGGGGATTTTGGAGAGCTTCGTGCTTACAAAATAGCAAACTGCATTTGCTCCGAAAATATATTGTCTATGTTAAGAAAGTTTAATACCAGGTGTCTTATATGCAAAACAGATAACTGGTTCAACTACAGCAGTACTCCGTCTGGGCATGAATGTCATCCAGAGTATTTAAAGCACAATAAACAAAATTTTGCTAAATGCAGCAAACCCCAGGATTAATGTATGCTGGTGGAATTACATGGACTGTGTGCAGGCATTCGAACACATGTATATTTAGATAGTAGTGTGCACTCATTCATACACCTCTATATCTATGCAGACATGGAGATTTTAAGTCTGGAGCAGCACCGCGTGCAAGGATTATCTGATTAGTAGAGTTTTTAAGTAATCTGTTCCTCGTGACATTCCTTCCCTGTGCAAAAAAGCAGAGGTTTGTCAAGGCATCAATAATTCAGTCTTAAAACCGATTCTCACAAAGTGCTCTTTAGCCATTAATTCTTCATAATCCGCCTGTGGGGGAGATGGGTGCTGAGATTTCTTCCACCTGATGGTCCCCTTGAAGACAGGGACACGCTGCGGTAGAAAAGCTGAATGATTTGGCTAAAGTCAGAGAAGAAATAGGAGAAAGAGCCCAGCGTCGCTCTCAGGAGCTCTGGGCTGGCCAGTCTCTCCTTGGACCACACACCTCCATCAGTTTGATGCAGTTTACCATCTACAATACCTCATAGAAATGGGTGAATAATGAAGCATCGACTAATAAATGTATACTTGTTAAAGGAAACAAAATTAAGTTTCCAGCCCTAAAAACTGTAATAAAGCAGTTCAGAGCTGAGAAAAACCCAAAAGCAAGGGAAGGGAACACCAGATGTTTTCTCATCAGACCTCTGGGGACTTGGCAGCCTGTCGCTCCGGGGAGGATGCAGCCGTTCGGCCTTCAGCCAGATCTAGCCATGGAATCATAAGGTCAGAGGGATTTTTTTTCTCTCTCCATGCACTCCATCGTGAGCAGTGACAGGAACTGTTGGGCTCTGGAGGCTCGCCTCGTGTAACATGTTACACCTGGACGGGCTCTAAGGAGGGGAATGGACAGAACCAATTACTCACAAACTTCTTTCTAGCAGGATGCAGGCAAGCACCGGCAGCTTAATTGTCAGAGTGAAGATGCAACTCCCACTCCTTGTACACTTGCAAGTCATGTCTTCACGTAGAGCGTCACTGAACCACTTTGTTAACGTACAAGTCTGAATTTTAAACCGTTATGCGGCTGCGAGGATCAGACACAGCCTGAGTCAGACAGACAGCAAACCAGAATAAGGAATGAGCAATGCAATTTGCCCTTCAGGCCCTTGTTTTGATTTACAAAGTGCAAATGAAGCAGAAGTTATTGCTTTTTTCCTACAAATCTTGCCTCGGGAACATTTATAAAATTCTGGAGACTTCCTGTATCGCATTTTAAGAACCATAATCCGGACCCCCTGGCAGTCAACTGGCTGGCAACATTACCTCTCTGATTGAAGGAGAGACTTTCAAAACAAGGAAAGAGGTGGTTAAACCTGTTCTGGTGTGCAACAGGTTCTTTTCGGAGTAAGGCGACGACGCCTGTTTGAATTCACTGCCTCTAACCTTCAAAAAGATTCAGTGTTGAAAAAACCTGATTCACTTTTAACACAAAGAAGCTTAAAATCCAAAGCAACTTGTTGGGTGGTTGCACCGAATTCTCCCAGCTCTTTTTTCCTTGTGGCAGATTCAGGGTTAAAATTCCCAAAGGCAACAGAATCAACCTGATGCCTGCAACTCTCCTGTTGCTCTTGTTCTTTCTGCGATGCACGTGCTTAGCAGAGATGGAGCATTGCTAATCTACGCTGGGACTTGAATCTGGGCTCGCATCTACACTGGTCCTGTTTAAATAGGGGCCAGTTCCTACACCGCACACAGCAGAGGCAGGAAAGCAGAGAGAAGGGGGTTCCTCTGTGCGCTTAATCACATGAAGCATCAAAACTCACCTCAGGAGCTGCGGCCCGTGTAAGTACCGGGACTTGACTCGGCTCTTTCAAGGTGTGTTTCGTCTGCAAGCGGGAAGCAGTGCTTGAAACGGGAGTTTTTACAGTGTGCTCACTCACATCCGCTTGCTTTCTTCCCAAAACTTTCCTGCCTGCCAGCTTCCATCTCCTGCTGCCGCAGCAGTTGCCCTCTTCCAAGCTCAGACCCCAGCCCTTGCCTGGCTCTCTCCCTGCATGTTTATGTTCCTTGGCTACCCTCGGGATGTTGAACTCTTTGTGGGAAACTTCAAAGGGCTTTACTGCATTGTCCTGCTAATCATTTGTAAGCAGATTATCTGCAATCTCTGCTATCCCCATTCCAGCTACTGTGCTCCCTGTGGAACAAATGCCTACACAGGCAGCCTTCTTACAACCCAAGAGGAGCACGTGCAAACAGATTACTACTAGAAACATCATTTTTCTGTTTATAATTTTAAGGCTAGATATATAAGCACTTATACAATGTACACATGCTTATACAGTAGACACACACGCAGTTAGGCACTTTCAGGGTCTGAATTTGCCATACCTGTACACATCAGTTTTAAGGACTGTGTGTAATTCTTTCCCAAAGAATTTGACTCACTCTGAACGTGGACATAGGTGGCGAATCTGAGATTTCTGCAGGCATGGCAGGCTGGGGAGAGCTGCTGTGCATCTTCAGTTACGTCCTCAAAGGACCCTGGAGAAAATTTCTGAGAAAAGGAAGAGGATATAACCACAAAAAACAGGATATGTTTGGAATATTTATAAATATTTCTAACTGCCACCCTCTGAGTGTCTTGTAAAGATGAGCAAATTGCTGTTTAATAATAGGTTCCACACGCCAGCTGCAAAGAAGGGCTCTCTAAACAAGCATCCACTGCTCGTGGACAGTTCATCGGTTTTAACTGATACAAAATTAGAAACAGCACATCTTCCTTGTGACAGAGAGGTAGGGGTGGTAAATGTGTCTTAGGAAGATACATTGAAGAAAAGGAAATGTAGCTGTGTACGGAGCTCAGTCCTCTCTGGGGGTCCACTCCCACCATCTCCAGCGTGATCTCTCCTCTTGAGCAATCTTGATGGAGGCAACCTTGATAACCCTTCTGCCCAGATTTGTGACAGTAACTCGTTGTCGTCTGCTATCCTGCAATATAAATAAAATCTGTATATTCATCAGCAATCAGCAGAACAGTAGCCCTGGCAAACACGGTGGGCTCTACAGTAGTCTCACTGCTCAAATGACCGTTGTAATTTCATGCCCTATTTCTCCTATGAAAAAACCATCAAAGGTCCTGTGTTTCCTATTTTAAGAGCTAAGCTGTAGGCTCAAAAGATCCCTCCGTTTAAAATTCACACCTAGCTCACCATATTCACAACTAAGCCATGAGGCACGCTTCCCAAGCTCCACTTTCCACCTCTCTCTAAAATACATTACAGGGAAGAAGGACCTGTATTTCCGTAAATAAAGCAAATCTCCTTTACACAGCTGGGCACCAGCATGGAGTAACGTCAGCGTAGTCTAAACCTGGTTCGGAAGCTGTGGTGGAACGAGGCCTGCGAATAACCAATACATCGCCCCAGCCCATCCTTTCATTAAAGGGGAGCTCAGGCCACAGCCTGGGGTGAAGGCTTCTCACACTGTCCGCACCACCTTGCCGCCTAAATATAGAAACAAAACTCTCTGTGTTACCACACCACAAACCAGACTTGGGAACCGAAGATTTCTTTCAGACCTGGTCAAAAAGGAGCTGGGAGCTGTAAACCGATACTGACTTTGGGACAGTCAGACCACCACATCGGAGAAGCTGTTGGTGATGCCTCTCAGCTGCGTCTGACCAACGCCTCGCTTGGCCCTAGATGAGACCTCCCAGAAGGGCACTATGGTGTATGCACGGACTGCCCTCGTGCCTGGGAGGCACCTCAAAATGTAGCTGGTTGCAGAAACAGAAAGCGGGTTCAACTGAGACTTGCATTTACGGAGAAGCACTGCTAAACAATGAAACTGCTGGTAACAAAGAAAACGAAAGCAAACACCAAAAAACCCCCTCTGGAGTAAATCAGTATTGTGTTTCTCATAAATAGTTTTTCCAAAATAAGTATTTCATAACAGATAAGCATCAGGAAGACCTTTCCCACTAATCTGTTCGACAGGTGAGTTTCAGCAGCCTGAAAGTACTCTATAAAGATTTATAACAGGGGTGAATAGAAACCCGTTTACTGAGTTTTCTTTTTCTCTCAAAAGTATTGACTTAAAAGAAATCTGAGCCAGATTTAACCTCTGCGCTGACAAAAAGGTGCTGGAGTAGCTAAGGCTGATGCTGGATGGGCAGCTGAGCCCATCTCATGGCAGAGAAGGGTCCTCCTCGCCCCGGCACTGGCTCCCACCTCTCCTTGCACTGCCCTGGGCTTGCTGGGCTCTTCACTGAGCCAGTCCTCCTTGCTAGCCCAGAAGATAACTATCTGGCTTTTTGCTGGATTAATGAGCTTTACTGGCTCTGATGAGCACCAGAGCTGATCCAAGGTAAACAGCAAGATCACGGGTCCCGGAGCAAGAAGGGAACGAGCAAGAAGGGGAGCTTTTTTCCTTTGACTAGGGGCAAACATATCTAACACCTCACGGCAGGTCTCGTAAGCATCATTCGCCCTTTGTGCTTTGTGCATATACGTGGGTATCACATCCTACCCGATCACCACATCCCGCCCCTACCACTGACGCCACATGCAGCTGGTTGAGAAGGAGCGGCTAGTTCGGTGATGCCGTACCATTGTCTCCTGGTGTTTTTCTTTCACAGAATTCCATACGCAACATTAAGGTCCGCTTTTTAAAATTAGGCCCTTGAGTCACTCTCTTTTGCAGGAGACCACTCCGTGTCAGTGCTGCTGTGTGCCTCCCGAACTGGGAACGCTCTCTGCTGAAAGGTATGCTGTTATGGAGTGACATTTCTTCTCTAGGCGATTAAGGATCTAATTGTCCCAAATATATTACTGGACTGTAGCCTTATGGAAGCCAAGGAACTCAAGTTCAGCTGCCTCCAAAAGTCACAGGAAGGAACATATTATTTTAAGCCAAGGCAAGCACTTAGGTAATTGTTTTAATTAAGTCAGTCACGGAGGTAAGTTTAACAATCTAACTGTGCTGAAGAACTATTTTACTGGCCGATTGCAGTCATCAATTATTTTTCAAGTGCCTTTTGGTGATAAATCTTCCTAGTTATAAAGAAATTACATTTGTATTTAATTTTCCAGGTAAATATCTGTTGCAACATTGTCAATTTTTTCTTATATCAAACCTCACACAAATCATTAACCAGCTTAACCAGTATACACTCACAATCCAAAATTATCCAGAAGAGGAGACTAAAGGAGCGCAATGTTTTACCCAGTCACATTGTATTGACATGCAGTGTAGACTACAAGCTGTGCTTCTCCGTTATCTATCTATGTCCATGTATCTTTAATAAGGACACAAACATCCTCCACAGCCTTCTCCATGGCAATCTCATGCACCGATTCTGCCAACACAACTTTTCAACACTCATCAGTAAAAAGTTTTGAAACTGTTTTACTATTGCGAAACGTTTTACAGGCAAGTCTGGATTCCTTTAATATCTGGGTTTACGTTTGAATCTCCGGGACATGCCATTGCTGTATTTCCAATCTTTCCTCCTTCACTGTGAAATCTGAAAACTTATTTTTTTCTTTTCCTTATGACATCTAAGAACCTTTATAAGCTGTAGGCGCTGGGTCTTAAAAAATGTCAGCTATATCAAGATGATGTCTGCACACGGACATTTTCTTTGGCAGAAAAACAACTTGAAGTGTTTCCTCCCATCCTTTGTTGCCGTTACGCAGTTTGACATGCTTCCAGCTGTGTCCCTGCAACGGTGGGTGTCCCTGCTGTGACACAGCTCCCAGAACACCCCGAATCAACAAAAACTTTAAAAAAACATGTTTTTTACCTTCTTCTGTGATTTGTCTTCGCATGGTGGCCCCACTGACACTTGTGCTGGTCAGCTCCAAGGACCGGCAGGACGCTGCCGCTGCCCTGGCTGCAAAGGAAACCTTGGTAAAACAAACAAGCGAGTGTGTGGGGGTCTGGGGGTTACAAGGCTTGCCTGGCTTCTCTGCAGACATGGGGGCAGTGGGGATTTGCAAACTCTCCAGAGCCTGCCCTCTGCAGGACCCTTGCACGCACCCTGTGTGTTACCTCTCATAGCCTCTCTCTCCCATTGAAAGGCCTGGTCATCNGGGGGCAGTGGGGATTTGCAAACTCTCCAGAGCCTGCCCTCTGCAGGACCCTTGCACGCACCCTGTGTGTTACCTCTCGTAGCCTCTCCCTCCCATTGAAAGGCCTGGTCATCCCTGCTTTTCCCCAGTTCATGCCTACACTAAGGTAAGGGCAGCATCCAAGGAGCTCCTATTTCCAGCTGTGGAAAGACTGAACAACCCTAGAAAACCACTTGGAAGCACCATCTGAAATGACAGGGATTCCTGAATTCTGTGCACTCTGGTCTGAGGAGACACGTGGGATAAAGAAGGATGGGACTTTGATAGGACTCAAAGCACCTCTGTGAAGACTCTTTCCTTCTAAGTGTTGACATCTTACATTTTGTTTTCAGATAGACTCTATTTGCACTACCTGAATGAGCTTTCTAGTTAATAAATTACTTATCAACTCTCTGTGACCAGAGTAGTAGTTAATCTGCTGATATGGTTGCGGTGTTCAGACAAATAAGACCAATGACTGAACAAAGTTGAATACACAAGTTGGGAATGTTTTACTTGCCAAGATATGAAAAAGTCTCCACGGTTTGCTTGGTGGACTCCCCCCCGTATTCACTCACATCTCAGTGCTAGCTAAAAAACAACGGGAAAAAACAAGTGCTGTGGGTTGTTCAGAATAAGATACCGAATTGCATATAGCAATCACTGTCGTTGTCACAGCTCTAAAGCACTGATTTTTTTTAAAAAATGCTATGCTCTCCGCTTTAAGACTTTTTTTTTTTACGTTAGCTATTTCTTGTCAGGAAACTTGCCCAACTTCCTTCCCAAGTAAATAAGGAAATCCTGCTTTGAAGAGGCTGGGAAGGTGTTTGTTACATGGTTTGTATTCCCAGACTCTCAAGTTACTGTTTTGCAAATTGATATCAGCTTGAGTTTAACTTGAAAAATTTGAGTGAGGAAAAGTGAAAAACTTAGCCCCAAGAGTAAATATACTGCAGCTCCGTGAAGTACACTGCAGTTTAATTTAGATAAATATTGTTACAGTTATAAATGTTTTTGCAGTTAAATATTACACAACTTTGGAGTAGCAATGATGAAACTAAAAAGCATATTGACCCAGGAGACAGCTTCGCTTTCTATTCTCCCTCAGACTCTTTCTGTTTACTGAGTTTCAGTGCCGGACAGGCCCAAGAAAACATCTTGCACCTGCCAAAATTTGCCATCTGTAAACAACGCGAGACCAGGCTCCGTCCCTACGGCAATCTGGCACGGAGCTGGCTTAACACTCTGTTTGCCAGTAGGTATGCGGAACTTCTGCTCCCGGCTACGTAATGAGCCTATTTTCAGGACAGAAGGAAAATGCCTTTTCTCTTCGGTGTCACTGAAAGACCCAGGTACACAAAACTCCATTATAATGTTTGCATGACATTCATGCAATACCTCCTGTAACATGAAAGCGTGTGCATTTTTTATCACCGCTGTGATATCATTGGCATGTTCATGGAGGCCAACGTTTCCTTTTAGCTTTGCTTCAACTAATTGATAACCCAGCAATCCGCATAAGTAATTCAAGTTCTGCCAGTCTTGCACTGACTTCACTGCCGTGTGTGTTTCCTGCTCACCAGGCTCTGAAGTTCCCCTCTAATGCTCTGGACAGCCTTGTCTAGCCCTGACTAACCTGGATAGTCTCTGAGCTCTCATAGCCCCCCTGAATTCCCAGCTCTTGATCCGAAAAGACCCACAGTTGAGATAGTGCAGGCACCACTGCACTGAAGGATTTAAGAGTGTTTCCTGAGCGGAAATCACTACACCCCACTCCCAGAAGGTCCTCCATGTCCCTCACTCAGGGCTAAATAGCTGGATATTCATGGCCAGATTCTCTTCCTATTTATTGCCTATTTTTTATATTAATCACAGAGCATGAAAGTCTGAGCAGATGAGTCTTCCCAGCTACTGGCACAAAGTTTTTCAATAGGCATAAAAGAAACAGTAGAAAAAGCTTTGTGTCTTACAATAGTATCTAGCTCAGAGTGCGCGGCACTTCAGCAGTGATCCAGGAGCCAGATCCACACGCCATGGATCAGAGCCGTCCACAAGATTTTCCAGCGCCTGTGTCAGGGCTAATGCAAACAGCGACAGTATATGCAGTGTCCACTCTGCCTGCCACCAAAATCGCTCCCCTGAAGAAAGCAGCCACCAAGCACTCCCAAAACCTCCACAGCAGTAGGTCACAGAGTGAATAAACCCAGAAAGTCTACACGCAGCAATGGGTACGACCTTATGTGACACGACGCTCTTGCCATAGATGCATATGTGTAGTAGGTACAAGCACTAACCACCCTATTCCCCACTTCCATTAGTATATCTTCACGACAGTTGTCCCAGTATAAATATAAAAACACATCCACACGTACTCAATATGGACTGAATACGTTGCAGACCAAGCCAAACCCAGATTACAGGAAAACAGATTCTGCTGGACAGAGCTGAGAATTTAACTTCACTCCATGTTTTTTCAATCACAAGAGAGAAAGAGTCCATCCAATTAATGGATTGGACTGCACATTTCTATTATATTATGCCCTTTCTTACTAGTTACAGGAACAGGGAAGGGGTTTCACATAAGTAAAAATCATCTCCAGTTGCTTCTCCCCGTTTCCTCTGCACCCACAGTGTTTCGTTACCAGCTGGGAGAACACATCCGAGCGGGAGCCCCGGCCACAATGCCGACAGCACAGAGCAGTGCAAAGGGCAGGGTCCCTCAGCAAGGAGGGAGAAATCTCATTCAGTTCTCTACCTACAGCCTTGTTATTGCTTTTAATCTGTCCCAGGAGGAAACTGTAGCCCAGGCAAAGACACACGGATATGACAGATACTTTACCATGAAGAAGCTTCCAAAAAGGTAATTTCTTTGCATATGTATCTGGTGCCCTAAAGAGAAATATTGGTCTCTATTTTCAGTGGAGGTTAAAGGCACTCATCTATGATAAAGATAATAAAATTTCATGCCTCAAGACTTAAGCTGATTGTTTAGCAAGGCTTTGCTATATGCCACGGACAATTCTTCCTCTTTCTGAAACGTTGCAGAGGCAGCTGTGTGGGTTACGGATTTCCTCCCAGCGTCCCCTGGAGCTGGGGCTGCAATTAACCTATTTCAACATTACCCCTCTGTTAGTATAACATAAAGACTTACAAGTGGCTGTAAACATCCCCTTCTCTCCCTTAGCAAGACAGACTTAGCATCATCTAGTTCTTCACACACATGCAGTAAGGTAATAGCTGCGTGGCCAGATCCAGCCTTGGGATCTGCAGCTGAAATGAGTTGGTTCTACCTTAGCGATCCCGAGGAACATACAGGAAAGCATAGCCATGTAGCCCTTACCGTAGACATATATGTTATTCTAATGATAAAATTGCAACTAGTACAAAACGAAGTTTTTTTGAAACTTTTCTTTAACCAAAATCTTTCGTGCTAAGATGAACAAAAATCTTGAAACGTGAGACTTCCGCATAGAGCTGAAATTCTGAGTTGCAGTGCTACAAATAATTATTAAGACAGTGACATATACGGCATTTATATTAAAAAACATGACAAGGAATCTTGGACCAAGGCACCCCAGTGAAACTAATTGCACTGACTCACTGAGTAACAGCTGTGTGTTTTGCCGGGACGTGCCCGCTGACAATCCCTGGCGTTTGCCTCGGCTGGTGAATGTCAGGAGAGCGCGTACTGTGCACAGTACTGCAGCCCACGGCTGGAGTTTTACCCGAACTCACAGGGAAGTTCAGCATCAGGAAGGTGCTCTTTCCTTTTTAAACCACAGCAACCGAATAAACCAGATGATTGGTTGCTTAGGACAGCATAACGCACAAGAGTTGACTTTCCATAGATGCTGCCAACCAACCTCAAATCCATGCTTAACGATCTTGTGAAGCTGTACGAATCTGGAGAATACTACTGCCGCTGCTCCTGTTGCACTCAAGAACTGACTTGCTGAGTACAAACTTTTTGTAGAAAGCTAAAGAAGTGCTAATTCTCTCAAAGATGAGGAGTGCTCATAAAAGACAGTACACTGCTGGAAGGACCCCTATATAATTGACATAATGAGAAAAGCTTACAATATATACAGTACATTAACAGGCAAAAGGTTAAGTATTTTATCAGCTGAAAATGAGAGTTCTAAAGTTAGATCTAGAGCGCTGATGCTACAGTATTATTGGAAATGAGTGTGGCATGCGTGTTCACATATATTCCCTGCTCTATTTATCAGATGCGTGGGGCATTGAAAGTGAGATGTCAGGGCTGAATAAATCAATTCATAGGTGCATTTTGGGCCAGCCAGACCATTGCTGTTGTTTGTGTCAACACCATAGGCAAAAAGGGCATTGCACTGATAAACAGATCCGCATTCTGATCCTATGACAGTATAAATTACAATTAACTCACAAATTTGCCATTTGCAACTGACAGTAAAACATGAGGTCTGAATCTGGCACGTGGATCATGAAGGAATGAACAAACCACATGAGACAAGACGTGATCTGTCCGGCACATGTGCAAGAAGGAGGACCACTGTGCAAGCTTAACTCTGCGCTGGCTGCCACAAACGATGCTCTTTGTGTCTGCTTAATCGGGAGGCATGACAGGATGAGGCCGTTCGTGGCCCGTGCCCCTGAAGCAGAGCGTGGCAGTGCCCCACGCGTGCACTGGGAGGCTGCAGAGGTGGGCACAGACTGTCCCTTCCCTTTGGGGAGGAGAGCAGACACAGCCATTTCTTCCTGTGCTCTTACAGCCAAATATTCAGTGGCTTCATGGTAGGAACTAATGGCTGGAGCAGCAAAGCCCAAACTAACAGCAGCATCCAGGTGCCTTCTCGTGGGAATTGGGTACCTGAGTTACGCGTTAGCTTGTGAAGGAAGACTTAAGTGGTCATAGCACCTTTGGTGACCAAAAGCTCGGTCTGAGCCGTGCTCCTAGGAGGTGGAAAGCTACAGCCAGAAAGCACAGCCACGGCGCTGCTCTCCTCCCCAGAACGGCAATTCCCTCTCTGCAACTACAGCGCTACAATTACATGCTTTGATACCTGTGACGAAAAAACCAACCTCCTTGGCTGCCCGGCAGAGACATCAATGTCAAGAACTGCTACGTATCAGAGGATCAACTCTGCTGCCTGTGACTTGGAAAACGAGCACAACCCTGCTGTGCTGGGGCGGGCAGGGAGTGACAGCGGTGGCAATAACAACCATCCGCATCGCTAAGAGACGTATACGTACAAATATGTGTGAAGCTCTGTCCTCTGAAAACATCTTCATCACTCCCATCATGACAACCAAGGACTTTTTCAAGACACACTTCCCTTCATTTTTATACATTTCAGAGCCATTAGAGATTCCTGCTACTCACACTGCTGGGGGAGAAGTATGGCAGGACCGCTGCCAGGTGCTTCCTTGACACGCCAAGTAACCCAGGTCCTGAGTCCGCAGGACAGGTTAAGGTTTATCTCTAATTAAATGGTTCACCGAGTAAGCTTTAATAGGATGGAGGAGTCAGGAAGAATCAGAGGTTTTGCTGGGGAGCTGCTTCAGCCTAGCGCTACACAAACGCACAGAATTTGCTTTGGTTTTAGATGGCCGCTAATGACATTCCTTCCCACTGCTGTCACGACCCCACGGTTTTACTGCAGTAAGATTTCATCAAAACGGTCATTTTACACTCCAGAACCTTGGAAACAAATTATTTTCAGTGTAAGTTTACACTGACTAGAGACAAAAATTGACTGCAGAAAAGTAAGCACTGAAAGTTGCAAAGATTTTCAAGTGGATTTGATGGAGAAAATGGTTGACGTTTCACTCTCGCATTATCCTAAGTCAGTGTGGAAACCCATAAACGTTTTATCATTGTACAATGGTATAATAAGATCTGAAAACTTCAGAACGAAATGTGACGTGATCATGTTTGGAAGAGGCAGATTTGAGTGGGGTTTTCTTCTTGTTTTCCTCATTGTTCTTTTCAAAACAAATTTCATTAATTTTGCCTTACTACACTGGCACTATCTAAGTAAGTATTAAGTCAGAGACATAAGGAATATCCATGGAGGATTTCAAATGGTGGGTCAGGGGAACACGAACTATGCCTGGCAGGCATCTACAAGCTGAGTATGTGGTTCTTGAAAAAAATCTTTCCTGTCTGTGTTTACCCACAACAATAGTTCTGTTACAAGTCACAGGCTGGGGAAAAAAATCTGTGAAGAGGCTGGAAAAACACAAAGTCCAACTCCTAAATGTGAACAACAGCAAGACTGCTCCACAGTGCCCTGGGCTTCCTTTCACTTTTCTTTCTATTCTCTTTTCAAGGAAATATTGAAAGAAATTTTGTTTCTTTCAAATGAGGCAGGACCTCCCCGAACATTCAGAAGGAAATTCTGCACAAACTCTCTTCAGCAGGCAAGAATCTTCCTCCACGTTAGCTTGGCCCCTTTTAATTGACTCTTCACATGGCTCCCTCAGATGAAATTTCTTTCTTAGGAATTTACGAACCATGATAAACAAAGTAGGACGGAGGCAGGTTTTTTTGCAAGATTCTTTTGCGCATGAGCTAAAATCTGTAAGGAACTCCTGTTCTGAAGCTGATGCAGAGAGCTACTTTGCATTAAGTGAACAGGAGTCCCTCTAGCCCTGCTCAGAAAGGCACGGGGACGCTGCAAAGCAGAAGGAGCCCAAAATGTCACATTTACTTTGCTGAGAACTCATAGGAGGAGATCATGAGCTAACTTTCAAGAAAATGTTAATCATCCCCATCTGACATATGTGTTGGAATTCCACAGATTTGAACTGTTTTGGCACACAGATTGAGTGCTACAAAGAGCCAGACAAATAAACTGCCTGCTGCCACGTTAAACAGGGATTTGGGGCTCTTTTTGCTACATTATGATGGAAGCAAAACCAATTAATTTCTGTCTAAACGGCTGAATACAATGCAGTTACATCTTCTAAAGATCTTCTCGATAATCAAGAGAGGTGAAGAGATCTTTGTTTTGATTTTGCCCTGTAATTGCATTAAGAACTCCCACCTGCATCCTGGCAATCAGGTAACAACTGTTGCGCAGGGGCCGGAATTTCACAATTCCCCGCAGCAACAGTGGGAAGGTGAACCAAGCCTCTGTCCTTGAAATCCCAATTTTCCATGGCTGCGCCGTCAGCGGACCACACTGGTGCTACCTCTGCTGATTTTAAAGCATCTGCAGATGAAGATGAAGTCACTGAAGATCGGCAGTCTGCGTGAGATCAAGGTGCCAAAACCCTAGTGAAGGTCAATGGACGCAACCTAAATCATGCAAGCGCCTTTAGGAAACTTCAGTCTGGGCTCAACACTGTGGAGAAAAGTGCAAGAAGGAGTCTTAGAGGTTTGAAAACCAACCGACCAAGTCCAACCGAATCCAGAAACGACTTCAGACAAAGCAAGCCCAGGATGTACCTGGCGCTCACGTACCATGCCACAAAGCATGTCACGACCGGGGGGAGAAGCTGTGCTGTCCGAGAGGTTGCAATGGCAGCGCTGGGCTGGAGCCCATGGTGCAGGTACTGGTTACCGGCCCTCAGGCGCCGTTCGACGATGCACCAGCTCTACGCGAGAAGCTACGGGGAAGGATAACAACACAGCTTGGGGTCAGGAAACTCTGGGCATCGCCTTACTCTTAACCCCAGCCTCGATCCCTTTTAAAAACAACCCAATTCCCACCGTTCGCGAGCGCATATGGCTCACAAAGGCTGCTCGGGAACGCTCTGCAACGCGACGGCTGAGCAACGCCCCCCGAGCGGGGGGCACAGGCAGGCGCTGGAGGCGGCCGGGCGGCCTCCGCAGCACCCCC
>VZSC01008995.1:61954-78497 GCA_013398225.1 Steatornis caripensis | reverse complement strand
GCCGGCGGGAAAAGCCTCCCGAGCGAGGAGCGCAGCGCTGCCCCGGGGCAGCCCTGCCCGGCCATGATGCTGCCCGCGGCCGGCCCCAGCCCCGGGCAGACCTGCGGGGCCGTGCTCGTCGCCGCCGTGCTCCTGCAGTCCGTGTGCGTGGCCGTCACCTTCCTCTACTTCACCAACGAGCTCAAACAGGTTGGTGGGGGCCGGCGGCCGGGGGACCCCGCTCTCTCACTTTCTCCCCCGCTCCTCCAAGAAAACACCCTTAATCTCTTTAAAAAGCAGAGCTTCCCGGAGCTGCGGGGCAGACAAAGAGCTCCGCGCCCCGTGTGCCGCCGCCTTTGTCTGGGCTTTCCTCGGGCCGGGGGGTGCGCGCAGGGGACGGAGTTCGAGGCAAGAACCGCTAAGAAGTTTTGTTTTGTTTTTTTTTTTTAAAGTTCCACTTTTTTTTTTTCTTGTTTTTGCAGAGTAGTAGCAGATGTGCTTTGCGTTAGAGCGCCGGGCTTGCTATCTCGTCCCGTTGCGGTGCCCCATCAGCACTGCAGAAACGTTAGTAGCACCAGCAGCCTCTGCCGACTGGGTATTCGTGCAGACAAGAGGGGAAACAGGCTGAGAAAAGCTGAGGTGCCTTTTTAGTGCCTCCTCTAGGACAAGACATGGTTTTAAGACAGTGACTAATCCCAAAGGAACTTCACCCAGAGAGCAAACACCACTGAATTCCACAGAATGACTTGTAAAATACCCATTGTATAGTCTAGATGCTTTGGTCTCCTTGCAGCCACCCTTCAAGCCTGCTAGCTGCTGCTTAACCCTTTCCTCTTCCTGCAAAACGTCATTTACGTTTAGTTGATAGCCCCGTGAGCCTTTATGTGTGTGGTCCTGCTTTTCGCTGTCTGCCTAATACTCGGGGTTTCCCTGAGTGTGTTGCCCAAAATTTACTGTCCTGCTCTAAGTTGTACCAGTATGTTGCTCTCCCTGGCACTAAGGTAAGCCTAGCTGCAGGTAAGTGTACTGTAGTTACGCAACTTAAGAAAGTACTGCATAAATGCAAAATGTCATGTTACCTGTGCGTTTGTTCCACATCAGATTTGATAGGCAGAGTCTTCTGAGTCGTCAAAGTCCTCTGCGAAGGAAATGTTAAAAGGTATATGGTAGTCTACAATACAAGCCAATGCTCACATTTTGGAAATGTATAAAACAGATTTTCATGCAAAGTTCATAGCTGCGGCTGTCCCCTGTTTGGTGAAACGGAGGAGTCACAGGGATGTGTTGATTTTATGAGATCAGGTTATCAATACTGATAATGAAGAAAAATATATAAATGCATTCTTTTTTCTTCATGCGTACGATTCAGAGTCCTTTGCCAACACACTTGCAAATCTAAGTAATTAGTAACCACAGTTACCTCTCCCCTCCTTCTATTCAAATATGTACACCTGGGACACAACCACATCTAGTGATACTTGCCCAAAATGCAACTCGCCGTTTCTGAAGAATAACAAGTCTGCATTTGGTGTGAAAAGCGACATCTGCCCACGCTGAAGTTCTGCTGGGCTACAAAATAAGGTTGCTGGCTCTGGAGGGGGTACCCTAAGCACATATTCTTGCATGTGCCGTCTGGCACACAGTAAACAAGCAAAAGCTTAACCAGAAACAGTCTGCTACCCCACATCCACGTGGCGCATGTGGAATCCATCTCAAAAGATAAACTGTGATTTTTGTCTGCCCATTTTTCTTCCCTTTGTTGTAGTTCGCAATATCTGCATTTCTACACCTTCACCAAACTGCTGTGGCGGCACAGACTGCAGCTAGTTTCAGCTTTACAGGAAGAATAATATATAACTCGCACTCTGTGTCTCAACTGCCGCAGTCATCTCAGTCGGGCTACAAACACGACTATTTGTTTAACAGTTTTGCTCTGGGAGGAAGTGCTGAGACATGAGCACAATAAAGTTCATTATCCTTCAGGATACAGGGCTGCAAGGAAAATATCCTCAGACTTCCTTGTTTTGAAAACATACTCCAGGCACTACTCCTAGAATAGGAGAGAAGCTTTACGAGATAGCATTCCTGCAGGACTTCTGCCCTCAAAAACATCAGTGCTAACAGATAAACTTCATTTGAGTAAGTCTTGCAACGCCTCGATGCTTTGCTTTCTCTACTCATGAAGCAGAAATACCAATCCGTCGGTACGGCACTGAGACAGGGTTGCATTCCCTGAGGGTTTCAGAATGCATGCAAAACACTGTTCCAGCGCCAGGGTGGTAAAGCTGTTTGGGGGAAAAGTATGCCAGGTAAGGAAAAGGCAGAAGCGCAGGACTATGTGCTTGCAGGTTGGAGGGCAAAGCTCAGAGGTGAGCTGTGGCAGATCTGGTTAAGAGAATAAACAGTAATGGCTGCTTACGTATTTTTTAAAAAACTCTGATACCAAACTACTTTGTTACAGAAGCTGGTATAGTGACATCTGTCAGAGCCCTTAGTTGAACTGCTTTTACCTTAATAAGCACGCAATTTTAATCACTTTAAGTGAGTTCATGAAATAAGAAACCTCATTTAAGGATATCACTGTACTTCTCAGCAAGGACCCAGAAACCTTCACAAACCCTCGCAGTGGTGGCCCCATTTTGCTTTGGTGCCTACAAAGTACAAAATCATTCCAAATATCAGATGAAGCTCAGTAGAGTCTGCTGCTTCAAACTGAAGGTGCTGTTTACCCCAGCAGGACTTGCAGGGTAATATGGGTGAATTCCCATCCTCCTGGAGCAGGAAAGCTCTTCCTAAACGCCTTTGTTTTCTAGCAGGCAGGAAAAGCATGGAGTGTGAAGGAGGAGGTGACTCCATTTCTTGCTTTCTGTGCCTCGGTCTCAGCTGCGGCCAAAACTGGTACTTGTAGAATAAATGCGTAGAATAAATGTATCTGGCAGACCAAACCACACTTGTTTAACATAAAGAGAGTGACATGCAAATGTTACAAGAAGTCCATCTGAATGCTTTTGCACGTTTATTGCTGATTGCTGTTTATTCCAAGTTCCTGTAGCACTTTGCTGGCACAACAAGCCTTACCAGTCTTTATAGCTGATGCAGCAGCAGCAGTTGCGAGCAGGCAGGCAGGAGCTGGTCTCTGCTGGCATTCGCTGCAGGCGGCGCAGGTTGGGTGCTCCTGTGTTAACCAACAGCGCCCGCTGGAGTTGTGCTCGTCGCCAAGCCCGGCCGATGCAGCGGGGCTTGGGCAGAGCCTTCTGCTACGAGAGAAACTCCCAGTCAGGTTTCAGGTTCCTTTGGAGTCAACAGGGGTTTTGCCGCACTCTTCAAACTCATTTCTTTTTATCAGGGGAAAAAAAAAAAGTGTATTCTCTATGACTAGAGGGTACAGGCATAGGTGCATGTCACAAGCATTCAGCGTTAAGATTTTGTTTGTACCCAAATGTCACTTCTGTTGTCTGGACTTTGTTCTGGACTGTTAGGTCAAATACAGTTACGAGGACACCCCAAAGTGGATTGAGGGAGGATATGGTATGGATACGTACCAGTAAAAGCCCGGGCTGTAAACGGCATTAGCTGAAAAGACAGGATAGGAAATACTTTTAAGGCCTGGTGTTTGATTTCATCCTCAGTAATTAGTAAAGAAAAATCCCTTGTGCAAAAGAAATGTTTTTAACACAGAACTAGAGAAACTAAACAATTCCACAACGTTACTGATTTGGGTATTGAATTTTCACAAAGCTTATTTAGTTGAATGCTGGATACCAAATTTATGTCCATGGAGATACTGTTTAAGTATATTTTTGCATATTAGGTGTGCCATCGTAATTAAATAAAACTAAAATCAGACTGAATTATTCACGCTGTCTCTATAGTTATAACTTGTACCATACTAGCAAACGCTTTAAAGAAAAGAAAGCGTGTTCCTAAGCGTAGTGCATTTAGTGACATGCCACAGCTGAACGTCTGTGAGCACATCACAGGTGAAAAATCCTGGCTTTCCCTCTGTTGCAGCTCCGGGACACGTACTCCAAGAGCGGTGTTGCTTGCCTCACTGGGGAGGAAATTGGAAATTTCATCCAAAACTTGGATCTAATTGAAAGCGAAGACAGAGCTGATCCCTGCTGGCAAGTAAAGTGGCACCTGGGAAAGTTAATTAAAAAGGTATTTGGGAACCGACATGCTGAAACAGTATGCTTGCTGATACTACAATTCAAAGAATCCTAATAGCAGAATAAAGGGGGCTCTCGGATTGTTTTATTGCAAAGCACTAGTCAGGCCAGAGCTTCAGCCGCAGAGTGCTTGCACTGAAGCAAAAAAACCCCATGACGGTGGTTTCACTAGATTCAGGAAATAATAAAGCAAAGGCAATGGGTTTATACTAAGTGAATTTCGGTGATAGGTTGGCTTGTCTGAAATACCTCAGGGTGGAAGTGTTTGACTCGAGCTTGTTTTCTACCTGACCTTACAGATCATAGTGCTAGCAGAGGTGTCGCTGCCTCTTTGGAAGTACAGGGAAACTGGCATGAGAAAATGAGACAAAATGTAACACGGGGAGAGGTAAAAAGGTGCCTGCAGAGTGGTCTGGTCAGGTCAGGAACTGCGTGATGTATTAGGGGAGGAAAGAGCGAGCGAGCACGCAGCATCGGGCACAGCACCTTCCCAGCTCAGCATTCAGGGAACACCATCTCCTGCGTGACTTACAATACGTATAATTTTGACTACAGAGAAGAAAATAAGCCTGGCTGAAAAATCAGAAGGGCTAAAATCTTCTGCAGCGGTTTTCCAAATCCCATCTCCAGCACGTAAAAAAACTCATCCATAAAAATTCACTTGTGGCTGAAACTTACCTGGCAAATCTTGCAGCCCAAAATAGATCCTCTACGTGTATTCAGAGATCTCGGCTCCTTCGGTGGAAGTTCTGCCAGTAAGTCCCTGAACTTCTGCGTAAAGAAAACATTGTTTTATTTAGTGGATGTTTACACATCTAATACACCTACTAGCTCCCTGATTGCTTAGCAAGAGACAGACTGGGTGCCACAAATAGTAAATTATAATGATAATGATTAGCATAAGAGTAAAGGATAGATAGGCAAATCTGCGGCAGGGCAGAACTCGTCAGTAAGTGGCAATATAGGGCCCATGTCAGTCACCCAGGTAAATCATCTCAAACCATCAGCTTCCTGCAGCTGCACCCCCGTCGGAACCCAAACTAGTTCATTTCAGCAGTGAGCAAATAGTTACACAAAGTGAGATATGCTGGCTTAAGAGCTTAGACAGACAGACAGGTAGAGGTATAAAAAGAAATTAAATCTGATTTCTCGGAGCTAAGATCTCACAGAAGCACACAGTGCCACGTATTCTGCGAATGGAGGCTGGTGCTTGTACGCTGTATCTCTTCGTATTTGAGAAAAGCATGAGGGTCAAATTTTCCAACAGACTTAAAGCCCAGGTGGTTGAGCTCTCTTGAAAATGTTTTCCCACATATTTCGTTACATAGAAGATGTAAACGCAGAGATATAGTCTGACAACAAATTAATAGGCGCTTTTTATTTGCTCGTTGATCAAGTCCAGCATACCCTTTATTTGCGAGTTTTGAGAAAGGAGTGTCTTTTTCCCGGATCTATCAGTTTCTGCTGACAAACGAATTCTTTTTCTCTGTGTTTCTTGGCAGATGATGTCAAGAAGCTACGAGGAAAACGTATCTGCAGTCAACGGTATTCTAATAATTTTATTAACTGGCAAGAAGGAGCTGCTAGGGGCACCTGATGTGTAGTGACTCAAGGGATTTTTTTAGAAGTGCAGAAAACACTACGATCTTGAACTGGCAGCAAGTCATCAGGAAATGGTTACTTATTACTAGAAGGCAAATTTTCAGGAGCCAGAAATACGGTCGAGTGGTTAGAGCGAGGTAGCCAGGGTGGACACGGAGGACTCGGCTTCTAGACCTCAGTCCCACGGTGTTACGGGGATGTTTAAGCAGCCTGCTGTCCTGGGAACAGGCAGTGCTGAACTGCTGTATGCATAAATCGACTACGAAATAGCTCTGCTGAAGCTCATACAGCTCTAAACATGTAGAGTGAAAGCACTGCGACCTCCGGCTGGAAATTTAGACTAAAGATTATGAATACTTAAAGGATGCTGATCATGAAAATTGGGTACTATGGGTTATTTTAAGTTCTCTATTGGCAGTTTTGGGGTGGGAGAAGGGGAAAAAGGAGAACGGAGAGGCATATAAAGACATTTCAAGGAGAGCAAGAGCAAGAGAGAAATTTGAGCCTCATTAGCCAATAAATAGCATTCAGTCTATGACTTAATTAAAAAGAATTATATGTATATTCCTTAAAATCAGGTCAGATGGGACAGATGTGTTTACCAGGTGGCACATGTGCTTTCTTACCTCCTTGCTCCTAACGTGAGGTTCCATTTCTGGTCTTCCCGTAGCTGAAAGAGCCCTGACGCTGTCGCACGCCGATGGGCAGCAACCACGCAGTCCCGTCAACAGGATCGCGGCGCATCTGACGGGCAACAGCAACAGGAAGAACTCCATGTCGCCACGCAGTAAGGAAAAACCTTTAAACACAGTTGAAGATCACAGAAATTACTCCCTGGCTGCTAACCTCGTGCTTACATACACTTTTTAACACTTGCATTGAGTTAACAGTAAGAAACAAATCATAAACGAAGTCTTCTTGTCTCAGGCACGTTTTTTTCAGCTAATTCTCGCAGAATGGGGAGAAAGCCCATTCCCTCTGGGCACCTCCCTAACTTTTCTTCTGGAACTTTCATTAGGGGGAAAAAACCCCCAGATATCCTTCTTCCTAATGTTAAGTTTTCCTCTTCTCTTTGATTTCCTTGCATGAGTTGTGCGAGTCCCGGCTGCTATGGTGACAGACCTATTAGAAGTGCGAGACAGAGACAGAAGGGACTTGACATTCAGGCCACAGAAATGAAGGGCTTGGTAGGGTTTCTACAGCTTTGGAGGGCGTCGGGCAAAAATGGATATTTAAACTTTGTTACTGAGGAACAACATGATGATTTTTCTCTTATTTGGGAGCACAACAAGTAAAAATCAAGGTAGTTCATGTGAATTCCCACATAGAGCTAAACAGCTTACTTGTGGACCTTCATTTTGTTTTGAGAACGGCGCTGCTGGGAAGAGCGGGTTTCCTTACTTCATTGTTTAAAATCCAGACTCCCCAACCAGCAGACACCTGGCTCCACTACCTGGCTTTTAATTTTAACATTTTCTCTCTCTTCTTTTTTTTTTTCTTTTTCCCCTCCAGTAGATTCCTTGCCCAGAAGAGGGAATGGACAAAAAATAAACAACTGGGAATCGTCAAGGAAAGGCCACTCCTTCCTTTACAACGTGGAGCTGAGAAATGGCGAGTTAGTGATACCCCAAACAGGCTTTTACTACATCTACTCACAAACTTATTTTCGTTTCCGTGAAAACGAGAATGAGGATTCAGATTTGTTGGCACAAATCAGGAACCCCAAACAGCTTGTCCAATATGTTTACAAACTGACTAATTACCCAGAGCCCATTTTGCTCATGAAGAGCGCAAGAACAAGCTGCTGGTCTAAAAAGGCAGAATATGGACTTTATTCCGTCTACCAAGGTGGTGTGTTTCAGCTGAAAAGAGAGGACAGGATTTTTGTCTCTGTCAGTAACAGTGACATAGTTGACATGGACAAAGAAGCAAGTTTTTTTGGAGCCTTTATGATCGGTTAAAAGATGAAAATCGTGCTCCAAAGGAGCCAGTTCTCCTAGTCAGGACCAGCTTAAAATTCTGTAAGATAGGGGAAAATAAGCAAACACTGTAGCAATACCGACAATGCCAGGTTCCCCTTTCTCAGCTCACTCAGTGCGAGGTCCGACCGTGTCGAACAGTCTCCCACCAGCCGAGAAGGAGCAGCAGCAGCTGGCTGCGACTGCCGATGGGGATGCTCTGTGCAGGTACGAGCACCATGGCTTGCTGCCCGGCCACGCTGGGGATGTGCGAGGATTTCACGCGCCACAGATGATACCTTTGGCCAGAACCACAGGCAGGTAAGCGCGTGCCGCCACTTCCTCAGAGATGCTCCACACCAGCTCAGCCATGGCAGGTGGGATGGAGGATGCTCCGGGTCCGGTTACTTGAGGCTGAGACTGGACATCAAATTTTATTTGGGACCCTGTCTTGACTATCTCAGCTCCTATACGGAGCCTTTGCNCCACACCAGCTCAGCCATGGCAGGTGGGATGGAGGATGCTCCGGGTCCGGTTACTTGAGGCTGAGACTGGACATCAAATTTTATTTGGGACCCTGTCTTGACTATCTCAGCTCCTGTACGGAGCCTTTGCCAAGTACTGCTTCCCAGATGCCCATGGAATTACTCTGGAAATTTTTGTTTGAATCTTTTGAGTTTTACCGAAGTGAAAGGCCATCAAAAACTCAACCTGCACGTCTTCATCTCATCTAACAAAGCACTTAAGCACCTAATTAATTTTAAGCACGTGGTCTGACTAAATCAGAGTATTTGAAATTAAATATGTGCTTAAGCATTTTTCTGGATCACGGCTTGAGTAAACACATTAGTGTGTCTTAATCAGGCTGTTGTACATACAAACAGCCGCTGAAATGGCACAGAAGAGGTTTTGAAATCAATCAGTATTTTGATCAGCACATCATGATAGTGCCTATTTACTTAATTGCTGCGCTGCAAAGACTTCACCAGGCTTGCAATAGGTTCAGTAATGTAGTTGCTGTTACACTGGTTGACAGCAAGTACTTGATCCAGAAAAAAGGTCTTTTTCTGTAAATACAGAATTCTGTTAGCCATTTGCCACAAATTAAGGATGACGTGGTTCTTCCGTGTTTATTTGTACTGGCCTGTATTTGGTAGTATGTAATGCAGAATAACACACCCCGATGACTAAATTTTAAGGACAACATACACAACTAGCTGCAGTTTGGGTAACTCTGTTTTGATTTTTATTTTATTTGTAGGAATGGGTGGAAAATTTTTATAACTTTTTTTAAAACTATGATTTTTTTAAAACTGGCCACTGTATTTTTTAACGCTATGGGTAGGACTATTTTATAGTTGAAAAAAGAAAGTAACGAAAAGATTTGCGGGTGTAAGCTGTGTGCGCTAGAGCCGCAGCATAAACCAGCACATCTGCGGCATTGTCAGTGGAACGATACCAGTTTGCACCATGAACGCATTTTGCTCAGGTTCAGAGACAACAGTGGGGAAAAGAAGGGGAAAGTGAAAAAAAAAAAAAAAAGAGGGAAAGGTAGACAGTTGTTTCGCAAATGTTGCCTTACGTCAATAGAGTGATGCCAGGAGAAAATCTGATTGCCTATTTTTTGAATACACTAAGGTTGCCGTGGGAACCCTGACATTCACCTCCACATTCTGGTAATTAAATCACTGTACAGCCCTTGCATATGGGCCTCGTGAGTACATGTGCATCGTTCATCTTACCGCCCCGTCAACAAGGGGCAATGAATAGGCACAAGCCCCTGCGTTTATTTTTTCATTCAGAAAAGCAGGTACATCGGTTCACTTAAATACCTGTGTTTGAATGACAAGAATTTCAGGAGTACCCTCCTTTCGTAAGAGGTAAAGCGCACTGCCAGGAGCCTAAAATGATGAGTTTTAACTTTTGCCTGCTGTTTTAAGATAGCTTCACATATACTGTTTTCAGAGGTAATCAAATACGTTAAACTCCGTCATTTACTGGAATACTTCGGGCTGCCTCATTCTCAAATAATCAACTTCAGCATAGAACAGAAAATATTTCTACAGTTTTCTTTCTGATTTCAGTAGTTAACTCAGAAATTTTCTGCCTGCCAGAGAAGGCTAGGGGGAACAAAGCCATTCCCTACGTGTCTGGATGCCTGCTACATGGGAGAAATTGCTTCTTGCAAATGGACCGGGCTTTTCGATCCCACCGCAGGACTGACCCATGTTGGCAGGTCTGGGGGCTTTCTTAGCAATTTATTATATTAAAAAGTTTTGGGGTTTGGTTTTTTTTTTTTAGAAATGTTATTTTGGGAGCTTATTAGAACTGTGAAAAATTATTTCAGATTTCCTGGTGGCAGCTTAGAGTCAGAACCGATTTGTGTAACATTGGAGTCACGGCTTCTAGAAAGGACTGGAAGGAAACCGTGGGGACTCCACGAACTGATGCCAAGACAGACTGCCTATTACACACACAATTTTTTTTCTCCATGTTCTCTCCTCGACTCTAAATGTGTAACACCATGCCCGCTGTCACCTGGGGAATGCTCTCTAGCATTATCTTCCTTTTTTATCTAAATGTGCATATTCTTGGTCTCTGCGTGCAGAGCACATCTCAGCAGGGATCACACCGAATAATCATATTTTATTTCTGAATAATCCAAAGGCAGGCTTGCGAGGTATTATCTTGGGGAGAGATTATCAAGCAATATCAGAAAGCACACATTTGAAGATGAGTGGAAAGATACAGCAACTTCTGTTTGTACATTTGCACCTTGAATCATACTTTTCATCTCGGTTTATGTTGAATGGCCAATGTAGCAAATTTTTATTTGTGGATGTAGGTTGTGGTAATATGTAAGTATAATTTTTCTACATGCATTTTGAATAAAACATTTTTAGTAAATAGTTAGGTACTTTTGCAGTGATTATTGGTGTCATCCTGTGGCTTCCATAACAACAACCCAGTCTGACGTAATTTCTCTGACTTTGCTTGGTATCAGTTACAATCCATTAAATGCCGCAAACCGTTGCAACGCAAAGGACGTGATGCAAGCCTTTGGGCAATGCCGTACTGTCTAATGCCATATAACTGGCTTCCAGACCCTAGTTGGTGAGCAGCATCTGGGAGCAGTACGCGGCAGAAAACTGAAAATGATCTCATGACCAGAGACTGCAAAACCCTGAGCACTTCCCTTGAGGTCCTTCTCATGTTTCTGGGCATTGGTTATTACTTAAGCACTGGGAAATCTATTTAGTATGGAAACATCTAATTCTTACCCATCACCAAACTATGGTAGAAGATACATTGAATTCATAGGGACAAGGACCCTTTACACAGATGATGTAAAGCAGCAGTAAACTGGAGATCCGCTGATGCTGAAAACATGCGCTCCCCGCCGCAAAAGCAAACACGAGATACTGTTTGGTCTCTCTGCTCTGCTTCTATAATTTGCCCCACCAAAAAAGGGTGCGAAACCCAAGCAAACCCTGGAAACTCAACAAGACATGAAGGCATCATCTAACCTGAGCCCCAGCCCTGAGATGGGAGAGGGGGTCGTTTTGTCCTGCGTGTGCGGAGAAGGACTGTGGCTGGAGCAGCAGCCGCGTGCTGCGGCAGGGAAGCTCCTGGAGGACAAACCCCCAGGGAAAGTTGCCCCCACCTCAGCCACCCCCAAAGGCTGTTTCACCTCTGCGCGTCTGCTTTTGACATCGCCTTCCCTTAGCAGTTCCCAGTATTATCTTTCCCTGTACTGGGCTCCGGCAGTCTCCTACATCGCTGTTTTACGCACTGGACTTCTACGCGATTAACAAAAGGATGCTCACCTCCCTAATGGACTCATAATCTAAGTAAGTCTAGCCCAGTGTTTGTCTTAGGCTTTATTTGGAATAGATGAGCATGCCTCAAGCCTCCGTAATCAGGCAAGTAGGTCTCTGTGTGTGCTCTTCCCATCACACTGAGCCCTGCTGGAACCAGTATGCCATCCCCGGGGAGGAGCAGTCCCCACAACCACAGCCTCGAATTGCAAGGGTGCCCACAGGTTTTAAAAAGAAATTACTCCCTTCATAGAGACTGCTTTTATTTCAGCAGAGGGTTCTCTTTTTTCTGGTGTTTCCATGGGAAAGAGGACATGCCAGCTGGCTGGCTTTTATTGTACCTTTCGTTACTTCACAGAAATGGACTTCTATTTTTTGCCTCTCTTTGCCTTAGTAAATGTAATTATTATTGTTTGTATTGCAGCAGTAGTCACTGCCCAAGCAGGATCAGGGATGCGAGCCTGATTCAGACACTGAGATTCACAATTTTGTTTCCAGATTACACCTAAATACTAGGGTCTAAGAAAAGACTGAATGTAATGATAAGTAAGTGTAACATAAATAAGCGCACGGAGACGAGATCCCATTCATCCTTCCAAGGCACCCTGTGCCATTCAGTAGCAGAAACGGAAGATAGATTAGGATATTGTTGGGTCTGATTCAGTTTTCACAGGTTCCTTTTTTTTCATTTAGGGTTACATGGAAGTTTATAGCACAACGACAAGGGTGGTGAGACACTGGCACAGGTTGCCCAGAGAAACGGTGGATGCTCCCTCCCTGGCAGTGCTCAAGGCCAGGTTGGACGGAGCTTTGAGCAACCTGGTCTGGCGGAAGGTGTCCCTGTCCACGGCAAGGGGGTTGGAACTAGGTGGTCTTTAAGGTCCCTTCTAACCCAAACCATTCTATGATAATTTTCATCAGAAACATCCACAATTTGGCTCTCCATAACTTTTCTCGGTGTTAACAGACTGCAATTTCATGGTGTGTCGCACGTTAGACCATTAATCTTCCTCTGATCACCAGGGTACCACAGTTAACTGCCTGACCACCACATCACTGCTGCTTTGTAATACCACGCCTTTTCCCAAGGCAGTCATAATCCAAACCTGTAGAGACATTTCCATTAATTTCTTCCAAAAGTTTTAGAGGGGACATCGAGTTGGGACACTGGGTTGTGACAGAAAAGCTGCCAAACTGCTCGTGGTCAGTGAGACGGGGCTGCAGCTTACGGCAGAAGGCTGTCGGTTTGAGCAGCTTCCCATTTTTATGGGCTGGTCTACCAGAGTTAACGTGAATCACACTCCTTGTCTTTGATGCACATAATACTTTTGCACTGAACACATCATGTATATAGCACTCACAGCATTGGCAAACATTAGGGAATCCAGAATTGTTCAAACTGCCTTTCAGAAACCAGCAATTTAAACACAACAAAATCCCAGGCACAAATTCCTCCTCAAGATACATTCCATTTTGTCTCACTGTGAATTCTTCGGCTTGTATTATTCTCAGTTTGTATTGAGTCGTGGGTATTTAGCGCATGTAACTACTGGGTGAAGACAAAGTGGATTAACTACAGATTTGCTGCTGAATTGAGCCAAGTTATCACTCCCCATTTAACGGGAGATAGAAGGAACAAGAAAGTACGACCAGGAATAACTAACCATGCAATCCCAGCCGGCATGTTCTGGCACTAACAGAACTCAAATTATAACAGCTATCAATGAAGGCACATAAATCAGGTGAACATCGCCACCCAAAGCCGCGAGAGCTTTGAGTCAAGATCTGCAGACCTTATTCAGAAAGAAAGTCCAACGATACTCAAAAGATGCAGGATACATCTACTATTGTCATGCTATAAATTATTTAATAAACTCTACGTACTTCTAACACGGAGTAAACGTACCTGTGACCAATAAGCCATGTTCTCCCTCCACTTGGTGAACAAGTTGAACGAAGAGGGACGTGAATGCCCAAGGCGTGACCTCGCGGCACGAGGAGCTGAAACACGGCGAAAAGCTAAGCCTAAAACAGAAGCCTCTGAATTAGTGGCACTAGAGCGCAGCTTTAATGATTCATTAACTAGGGCTGTTTTAAGTCTGTTTGCAGACGTTCACTGCCATATAAACAACCGTAAAGTCATTCGAGCACATTCTGGATTTTACGCCATTAAGTTGCATTACCATTATTTCACCAGCGCTGCTCACTCGTGACAGTTGCTAAACTGTAACCTTTGAAAGCATACACCAGATGCTACCTTCTGCTCTTAAAATACGTTTATAATAAAAGTCAAACTATCTCCTGCCCCTGGATACAATGAAAAGATTGCATTCGCTTCTCTGCGAATTGTTGGAGGTGCATCATTTTTAAACGGGACACCTCTCCCCTGAAGTCTGCTTTCCACTTTCTGCATTTCTCCACAATAAACCCATAATCATTCTATATTCAAAGCCTTCAGATATTTCCATGACAACAAACAAAGATATAAACAAGAATTAAAACTTTACGGGATGAGAAGAAAATTGAAAGAATGGAACATAGGGGAGAGATTTCAAAACTCCTTAAATAGAAATTCCCTTCTACCTTCTCTCCAGTTCTCAGCACAGCTTTAATGCTGCCAAAGAGCAGCACCAATATTTTCAGGGTTCGGTGAAAGGTAAATGTCCATTATAATGCTTTCTTAAAAAACTAATTTTTTTTGATATGTTTTGTTCATACATCCAGTTAGTGGAAACCCGCGAATAAAAAGTACTTAACTTCCGCCTCTTTCTCTCCGTTTCTTTCGTCCCAATACCACCAGTGACTTCAATCTTTTCTGCAGTTGTTAAGGCAACAGAAAAGTACTGTTCTTGCTGCTGAGGGCAACTTTCTAGAGCATAAAGCCATCTTCGCTCACAACTCTCTTTTACATCTTCTGTCACCACTGTCCTTCAGCGTATGCAAAGCGGAGGCAGGAATTCATTACCGTGCAAACTTTGCGGGATGTCAGTTCTTTACATCCCATCAAAATTTGTCCCGCAATTGCCACAGAAATCAGAAAGAACCAGACAACTGGAGCTGCTTTTCTTCTCTCTCGGCTGCCTTGTGTTCTGGCCCTGACTCCATGAAGGAAAAGCAGCCAGAGAAGCCCTTGACTCAAGATACCCTTAAACAAGAAGGGGATCAGTGTTGCTGGACTCCAAGCACACCTGCCATTTCTGATCCAAGCGGCTCATCACTCAGCACGTCGAACTCCCAGAGAATTCAGTGTTAATTTGTTGCATTACAAGCTCAAGCTGTCCAGAGTGCATAAATGTGGTGCCGCCTCACTTTTGGCTACTTGATTTTGCTACACACATCTCAGTTCAAGTATTATTTTAATAAGGGATAAACTTTTTTCTGAAAAAATAAAATAATAAAAGCAAGCTTTTCTCTCCCTGGGGAAAGGGAAGTGGTCATTTTTGACGAGACACAGCTCAGCAAAAACTGGAAGAGTTTCCTGAGAATGAAGGATCCTCTCTACACCACAAGTCACATTTATAGCTTCAGGCCATTTTCTCTGCCAAATACCAACATCCTGCGGCTAATGCCACTGGTCTGAGAATTTACCAGGAAAAAAAAAGGAGTAAAATTAGTCTTTATAATAATTTAAAGTATTTGGCAGTCTAAATACAGAGGCGGTTACCAGCTCCTCCATAACGTAATTCAATGTCATTTCGATTAGATTGGACACAAAATTGTAATATGAAACAACTGTACATTGGTCACATACAGCCCACGATTTTTCTTCAGAAACATACAAAACAATTACACAGGCAGTTGGATAAACAAAGTGAGAAGCACGTTACGCTGTTCCTTCGTTTCAACTGCGGTTAATGCAGAGCTATCTCACAAAATTTAGCAACTGTTGAGTTGCAACTTGCTGCAAAACTGTCTCAGGATTCAAGCGCAGGACCGATGCATACTGATTCCAGCGAAACGGCAAAAGCGTGCCATCCAAATTAGGACACGGACAAGGCACTACGGCTAATTCTGGTGTTATTACAGAAAGCGCTCGGTTGAAAACAGGCACGTTCAGAGGCACAACAGAGCAACAGCGTTCTGTCACGCCACGCTTGTGCTCTGTCCTTAAACGAAGCTCCGCAGCGACGAAACAGCAATGCTAGCAGATGGTGTACACACGTACGTGACTGCACCCTGGAAAAACAGCAGAAAACTGTTTCTCAGCTGAAGTAAGCTAGATGCCAACATGGATTCAGAGCACTGGTTGCCCTCTGAGAGACCAGGCGCAAGGGAAGGGATGCAGCCCTCTGATGAGGAAGATGGGAGTGAAGAAAGATTGTGCCGTAGCACGTTCTCTGTGACACTTTGCGGGGACAAGTTGGAAAGGAGGAGAGATACCCTCTTCAGAGGTGTCCTGGGGGGGGGGGTGTCCCTTTACTGTCCCTGATCTCACCTTGTGCTGCTTCCATCTTACTTCTTCTGGGGTACAACGTTATCCTTCAGTAGTCCGTAGGAGCCTGCAGCTGGGGAAGCACACAGTGATAATGTATGTGTCCGCAAAGGGCGGAGCGTGGGACGGCAGAAACACGCCGAATCAAAATTCGATTGTAGGTAAATCGTATACAAGAGGGCAATTACTGCAGCTTCACTGAACTGGAGCCTTACCGGGCTCCTGCCAGCATCCAAGGGCAGCGCAAAGATACAAACGGGGCAGGCAGCAACGCTGCGCCCCGCGCCACATCTCCACGTGCCCTGCGGGGCTGCGCGCCCCCGCAGTTCGGTGCGCGGCGAGGGAGCGCGCTCCGACGCCCGGCAACGGGGACCCGCGGCCGCTCACGGAGCGCAGCACCGCCCCGCACCGCCCCGCACCCGCGCTCCCGAGCGCGCAGGAGCGGCGCAGGCAGCCCCAGGCGGGGAGCGCGCGGCCGGCGCTGCCTGCAGGTGGGGGCGCGGGGGATGACCCCCCCCACACACACACACACCCCGCGCCGGGGGACGCGGGACGAAAGTTTAAGAGAAGCCGCTGGTGCGGCGT
>VZSC01008995.1:16141-61561 GCA_013398225.1 Steatornis caripensis | reverse complement strand
CGCGGGGGCAGGGGCCGGGGGCGCGGGGGCGGCTCCGCGGGCGCGCCGGGCGGTGATGCGCAGCCCGCGGCGGCACGATGCGGGAGGGGAGCGCGGGCGGCCGCGGCGCGGAGAACCGCACGGGTGCCGAGCCCCCGCTGCCCCTTTTCCCCGCGCCCGTCCTCACCGGCATCACCGTCGCCTGCGTCCTCCTCTTCGTCATCGGGATCGTGGGCAACCTCATGACCATGCTGGTGGTGTCGCGGTTCCGGGACATGAGGACCACCACCAACTTCTACCTGTCCAGCATGGCCTTCTCGGACCTGCTCATCTTCCTCTGCATGCCCCTGGACCTCTTCCGCCTCTGGCAGTACCGGCCCTGGAACTTCGGGGACCTCCTCTGCAAGCTCTTCCAGTTCGTCAGCGAGAGCTGCACCTACTCCACCATCCTCAACATCACCGCCCTCAGCGTGGAGCGGTACGTCGCCATCTGCTTCCCCCTCCGAGCTAAAGTGATCATCACCAAGGGGAAGGTCAAGCTGGTCATCCTCTTCCTCTGGGCCGTCTCCTTCATTAGCGCCGGACCCATCTTCGTCTTGGTGGGGGTCGAGCACGAGAACGGCACGAACCCCCTGAGCACCAACGAGTGCCGAGCCACGGAGTACGCCATCCGCTCGGGGCTCCTCACCATCATGGTGTGGACCTCCAGCATCTTCTTTTTCCTGCCCGTGTTTTGCCTGACCGTGCTGTACAGCCTCATCGGGAGGAAGCTCTGGAGGAGAAAGAGAAAGAACATCGGTCCGAACGCAGTCATCAGGGATAAGAACAACAGGCAAACTGTGAAAATGTTAGGTATGACTCTTCTTGCTCTGTTTTTCCAAAGGATGCGTGTGCTTGTGTGTGTGAGAGAGAGAAAAAGACTGAGAGCATCCCGGTAGCTCACTGTAGTCGCTTCCAGAAGAAAGCATTTAATTGAAAATGTTTCGTGCAAAGGGCTACTACACCTCAGGGTACTCGTAGAATAACTCTCCTCCTTCCTTAGATTTATTTCTAGCTGGTTTGAGCTGGGGACTCTCGAACAGTCAAAGAAATGTTAATAACAATCACCGACAAGGACAAATACTACAGTTGCAATTAGCTAGTGCCCTGGAGATTTTTGAACGTTATTGCTCTTTGGTTGTGGATACCCGTGTTACTTACAGAAGGATAGTTTATTTGATTTTTAAACAAAACTAAACCCTTCTCAAGCCACACAGCTGAGCTGCAGACTATTGCTTAGGATATGATGTGCCCTTAGTTTCACATGAGAAGACTATCAAGGTTTTAGCAAACTGGGGTTATTTATTAGCATGGCCGTGTAAGTCTGTGAAAATTAATCTGCATTTTTGTATTAGCAAAACACCAGGATGTGCTGAACAGAGAGCATTGCGTCTCCTTTGAGGTCTGTGATCCTGTAAATTCTAACTGACTGTAAGAAAACAGGACTGAGCCGACAAGTCACTGTCGTTCCTAACTTTGCGTATTTACATTGCTGAATGGTTTAAACAACAGTCGTTGCTGGCACATAGAAACACAAATTTTAACATCCTAAGTCAGTGCAGGTGGTGGGAGTTTGATGCACAAAACCAAAAAGTTCTTCTGCAGTTTAGTGTCTGCAGACTGCGGAATCCTTCTGCTGCTGGGTACTTTTATTCAAGCAAAAAGTCCTCCGCAGTACAAGTCATCCCATGGATTTCGGTGGGGATGAGACGCTTTGCATGAGAAAGGTTTCAGGGGCAGCAGCTCTGCTGTGCTGGTTTCGGCTAGGTTGAAGTGATGGGCTAAGGAGCTAGCTGAAGAGGTGGCAGCGTGTCCTACAGTACCTCAATTAGTAAACGGGAGCCCAACTGATTTTTCTGTTCATGTCCTATTTTATTACCATGCAACAGCAGGAAGAATAATAAAACCCACGGCGTTCTTTGTGCCCCGTCAGCTACGTTTTATGATCAATAGAATTACTTCAGTCTGGTAAGCGTGACCTCGGAAGTAATTAATCTTTCACACTTCTAGAGTTTCAGGATTATGAATCTCTACTTACAATAAGTAATTTGCTAGCGTACATCACTACCGTGTTTATATTCCCATATACTGAACCGCAAAGGATTTTGAAATAACAACTGTTTATTTCTGCCCTGAAGTATTGCCGCAAGCAGTGCAATATTTCAGACACCTTTTTTTTTCCTTTTACAAGGTCTGAGAACAGCAATACAGTGGCAAGACTGTCCGCTGACAGAGAGGCAGTATTCTCTAAATGATAACAACAGTCTGATGGAAATACGGAGAGAAAAGAAGGTAGCAAGGGCTCAGTACCAGCAGATGCTCAATGCAGTCTGCTCTCATTGGTTTTACTGTTCTGCTTAAAATTTAGAAGGCGCTTTCTAAGACTTTAGCAAGTCGTGGAACATCAAGTAAACAGGATTAGCATCAACACTTCTTTTAGATTGTAGAGAAAGGTTACGCTTCTAGGTCCGTAATTAAACACGTAAGTGTACAGCCTGAATCGCAGAGGAGCTGTCGTACCCCGTTCCTATTGAAATCATCGTGATTCTGCATACGTGAAGATCAAACTGTCAAAAGCCTGGCTGGGGATACACGTGCCTACGTGTGAAAATACTGACCGTGCTTAAAATCCTGTTCATAATGACCATGACGGTAATATTCATTGCACGGATTAAACTCCATTTGCGAGCTAGGGAAACATTATCTGAATTCTGTAGGTGAAGATTCCAAGGGAAAAAATGGAAGTGGTTGGCTCAGTAAGATGCAGAGCTGGAAAACACACTCTGAACCTCAGCTCTGTGCTTTAGAGTCCACCACAAGTCCTGCATAAGTACCCATTTAAACTTGGGAATGCTTGTTCAGAAAGTTTTTTGGGAAAGATGCCTATAATCCCCCCTCTTAGCTCTTTGAACTTTATTATCTGCCGTGGCTTGACATGAGAAAGCAGGACTGCGAACACGAGGGAGCAGGCTAACTGGTAAAAATGGCTGAAGAACATCAAAAAACCTTGCTCGAGTTTTCTGGTCTTTCTCTCTCTGGTATATTAATAAATCATAGAATCATAGAATGGTAGGGGTTGGAAGGGACCTCTAGAGATCATCTAGTCCAACCCCCCTGCTAAAGCAGGTTAGCCTAGAGCAGGTAAATACACTCAAAGCAATATGAAAAATAATAAAGGCCAATAGCACACTGGAAATGAACAGAAAAAAGTTTCGCTTTCCCTAGGGCGGAAATTCAAATGGGCCAGTGTTCAAAGACGCGCGCGTTCCTGTTATCCTACACGCATTACATTTACATAGAAATGCAACCATAGTGATCGTGCAATAGTACAGATATACCATGTAACTATAGTTATGCAGTTATATATGATATATTTAGTTTTACTCTTCTTGCAGTAACTCATGTTTCAAAAAAGGGACAAACTGGAGGGGTGCACCGCTTCTGTTCTCACCTTGGCACATGTGCTCTACAAGTCCGCATGCGGGTGGTTTGTTTTATTTTTGGTCCTTTGCCTTAAATAATTTTGCTTCACCTTGAATAATTTTGCTTCCCGGTGATTACATTCTTCATTATAAACCACAGCGTTGAGTCTGTCACATGATATACGATTTGCTTTTGTTCAACGCTGCGGGTGATAGATTGTTACACTTTTTTGGTCACCATTTTGGTTCTTCAATTCTCCGTTTATGAAAACATAAGGTTTATAGGTCAGAAGTATGCGACGTCAGGCTGGTTGTGCAATATACAGGCAGCCCGCTTAGATATGACCGATGTGTATTAAGCATTGCTAATTTAGACTCTCAGAGAAGGTATTGAGAGACACAAAACTTAGGGGATGCGTTTTCACACTTTGTGATTAATTTGTTAAAGAAATAGAATTTTAAAATAGAATTTTAATCACCCATATCGTAATACTCATACTTAACACAATTTCTTCTGCTGTTTTTATTTTAGTTGTGGTGGTATTTGCTTTCATACTCTGCTGGTTGCCTTTTCACGTAGGACGATACTTGTTTTCCAAATCCTTTGAAGCTGGATCCTTGGAGATAGCAGTGATCAGCCAGTACTGCAACTTGGTGTCCTTTGTCCTCTTCTACCTTAGCGCAGCCATCAACCCCATCCTCTACAACATCATGTCGAAGAAGTACCGAGTCGCCGCTTGCCGCCTGTTTGGACTCAAACCCCTTCCAAAGAAAAGACTCTCCAGCACGAAGCTAGAAAGTTCGCGTGTTTGGACAGAACCGAGCATTATCACATGACGCGTGGTTTCCAGCGCCAGAGCATCACTTACCGGTATTTCCCAGAAAGCCATAACGAAAGAGAAAGAGGGCGAGAAACACGAATCGTAACGTTAAAGCTGTACTTGTGTCATCAACTGGATTTGCTGAAAGATGTGACGTAGGTGGTTAAAGATGCAGAAAAAAGAAACTAACCTAAACTTTGAGACTGTAGGAGGCGGCACACGGTCACAGAATTTGGCAACTCAAGCATTATTTTTCTGCTGCTTTTGCCCGTATGATTTTCTAGCGCTGACTTTAGCAGGAGAGCTAGGCTTTGCCATTCTTGACAGGCAGCCGTAGCCCAGTTCGCTTGAGAGTTTGCGTGACTTTAGTAGCAGCTAATTCGAATTTTTCCAGAGTTAGCTTTAGTTTTGCTAAGAATTGTGCTAGCGTATAACTAGACCCTAGAGAGAGAAAGCGGAATTGCCTTTTTGGGGTAGTAAACCTGGAATTTGATACACTTTTCATAATCTTGCTTTTTAAACAAACGAACATTTTTCTCTGAATGAGGAAAATGATTTCTTAAAAAAGAAAAAGAGAAATAAAATGGGTAATTTTTAAACATGCTAAAAATAAGTGACCTTCATGTCATGTCCGATTAGAGAGGAAACGAAAAAATACCTTCACAGAAGCGGCTTAGAACATGACCGTACTGAAATATTTTTTTAAAGTATTTGTCAGTGGGACAAGGACGGTGCTGACTTCAGGACTGCAGTGATGCTGTAAAAATACGGAATGCAATCTCCCACCAAAGTCATGGGGTTTTTTTACTAGCTAAATCATCTGTGCGTGTCCTGTTCAGCTTGACTGTGAACGACTCGATGTGTTTGAACGTGGAAGCTTTGCGTTTTTTCGATATTTGTAACGAGTCTGTGGCTCCCTGTCCCTGTGCTGCGCACCACCGTACCCCCAAAATTCGCTGAGGACAGGTCTCCTGCTTGTAAACCACCACATGTTTCATCTAAAGCCTATCGGCCAGTTACCACTACCACATCCCCCCATGAAGCCCGGTGTGCAGTTGTACTAGTTTGCTGCAGTATTAAATTAAGAATATTTTTTTACCAATGATGTGACCTGACAAAGGAATAGAAAAATCTGCATTGAAAGACACAGGCAGACACATTCTCATACGTGATCCATAAAAATCATAAATTCAATTGATTTTTATAACCCAGCTACGCCATTAAAAGGCAAACCAGAAAACTTTCCATCCTTTGTGCTGATAAGCATGTCTTACATTGCGCCTATCGTCACACCAACGCGTAGATTTTGCGGCCCAGCTAACAGAGCTTCGGAGCACGCGTGTGCGATGATAGCGGCTTTCTATTTATTTTGTTCTCATATTTAGTACCAGCTGGCCCACAACTGATTCTCCGTAACAAATTGTCTGTTTAGCAAAAGTCCTACTGCCTTCAAACTCCTGTTAACGCTCATGGGCCATATTCTGCCTGTTACACCGTTAGCTGACGGTGCTGCTCAGGTATAACTCAAAAGAGAATTTGGCCTCTTCTGTATATACCATGTCTTTTGCATCACCCAGCGCTTCGCTAGCGCCAGGAGGCTGTCTGCTGCTCCTCGGTGTGGCACCTGAGCCTGTCTTGCTCCCCACCCCAGCACGCGCAGCCACCACGGGTTTGTTGCATGCAAACCTGTAAATGAAGGGACAAACGAGCAGCAGCGCTATAGGGTCGTCGCCCGTTTCATCTCTAACCATGTCCGCCTTGTTCGTAATTCTGTTCTCTCGCTCGTCGACTGACAAACAGGTCTGATGGCAGATGTCCTGCAACTCAGGGAAACAAGAAATTGGGGAATTTTGAAAAGATTGTGAAGATGTGAGCTCACTAACAACATGTCTGTGTAAATGAACTGATCACACACCTAGCATCACCTAAGTGTTTCACATCTCGGCTGTTCTGCGGTATTAAATGTGAACAGAAAAAGACATAAAGTGATGAGACCCTTTATAACCCTACCGCGTCGGTGGCGGTGGCAGATCTGGTATGACTGCACGGCGAGTCTCTGCCAGGTTCGCTCAGCACCGCCACGTGCCCATCCTCACCGCCTGGGAGCTGGGCACGGCCACGGGCACTGCGGGGCTGGAGGAGGCAGGGCAGGCAGCCCGCGGTGCAGGGATTCGGTACGAAACGGGTGCCGGTGTCACCCACGGCGTGCGACACTTTGTGGGCTTGCTCTGTTCACTGCAAGTAAAACCCGTCTCGGTTACAGGAAGCAACCCTGCGTGGCCGGATTGGTCCCACAGAGGCGTTTACATAGCGGAGAAGCTTCATCGTTGGGTTTTATTTTTTTTTCCCCCAAACCTGTGTAACTAACCGGATCAGGCTATGTTTTTTGAGTTTTTGTTGTTGTTGTTGTTTTGGGGTTTTTTTTTAAGCCAAAATAACTGTAACATTAAAGCCTATTGAAGCCCTGTGTAGACAGATTTAATTTCTGCATATAAACTATAAACATACAAATAATTTCATTTAACCTAACACGTCATCAGGAGAGACCGTAAACTTTAACTATACCAACACCGCGCAAGTGCCACAACTTTGTGTATAGAAGAATTTAAAGCACTTAATCTGGGGTCACAGAAGTCAGAAAGAAGGGGTCTGGCTGCTCATCGGGAGGGAGAACACGACTTTCCCCTTCCATTTCACTTAGGAAACGGGCTTGTTTCTTCAAGTCATTGAATATTTGGCCAAATCTAGCAAAATACATGTATTTTTCTTAAAGAAGACTAGCCACCTTCATATGACTCTTGCACAAGCAGGAAGCTATTTCAGATCTAGCAGGGAACATTCAAGCATTTAACACACACTGTAGCTGTCACTCCTCCAGCTGGCACTACACCATCCATTAGTTTTGCTTCCCCCAGTACCAAAACTTTTCTATACAGAAATGCTGAAGTCAGTGGAGTCACCCTCGCTGGCATGCATCGACTCCAGAAGGCGAATAGGGTCTGCTGCTTCCAACAGGTACCACTGCATAACGAACTGCTTTTATATGGAAACCAAGAAAATAAATAATAAAATCACCTGGATAACCTTCACTTCTGCATCATAAAATCAGCTATTGTCAGATGCCTCCAGAAAGACAGACACCTCCCCAGCAGCACTGATGGATGCATGCGGCTTTGCTTGCCTCCAGGGTTATTGCCCAAGTTGCAAGAAATAACTTCATGGGGGAAAAAAAAAATGCAATCGAGATTTCAATAGCTTTTTTTTTACCTAAGAACAGCTCACTGAAGTCAGTCCGAGATAGGTGTCATGAACTTCTCTCGGGTGGCAACATGGGGCAAGGTTCCTCGTGCCCTGTCCCCAGCAGGTTTTACGCAGGGCAGGTGCTGCAGGCGGAGAGGGCAGTGGCAAACAACCGCGGTGGCAACAGCGGTGCCGGAGCTGCTTTAATCGTCCGTCTCAGCCGCTGCAGCTGCTCAGTGTTCACAGCGTAGGACTGTCCTGGCAAATATTTTCTAGCAGAGACAAAGCATTTCTCCTCACGTTTCCCAGGGCATTTCTGCAGCACCCATTTCTCCTGGCATCTTCCCCTCCAAAGCCTTCCCTATCTGAAAGAGCACGCGTGTCCCCTCCATCCCGTTTTGGGTCTGCACGTGGCTTTTGAGATCTTTTTTACACGCAGGGAAGACAAGAGCCCTTGCAGGAGCTGGGCTATTCACTAAGTGTGTCAGGCAGGGTAGCTCAGCAGGAAGATTTCTTGCAGGCTCTTGACCCACAGGCTGCATTTCGGGAAACTCTTCCCTGTAGGAACTGAATTTGCCAGTTCTGACTGAAAAAATGCACAGGGGCTTTGCGAGTCAAAATTTTGCCGTGTTCTCACTGACTTGTACGTGAGCAGCCCACGTAAGTTTTAAAAGCTTTTCTAACTTCACATTTTGTATCACAGCTTCACAAATGAACAGGAAAAAATTTGGCTGATTTTATTTCTTGGCTAGATGTTAAATTGGTGATGAAATAGGTCAAAAGCACTTTACCAGAAATCTTCATTCATTTTAGAAAAGTACCTTTGATGGAGGCATGCACAGGCAGAAAATAATGTCCTATTGTATTTCTTGCCAAAAATAAAATACACTGGAAAAATAGCACTTACATGTGAAATTTTGAGTTGATTGATAGATATTCAGCATTTATGTAAGTTTGTGTCGAATGACATTTGCATAAGCCCTGCTTAAAACCGCAGCCGATAGATACCTCAGTACCCTGGAGAACCTCCGCTTCATCATGGATCCGCTGTAGCCGGGGTGCTCCCTCCTCCTCAGCTGATGAGCAAGGGCGAGGCGTGGGGAAGCGGAAGGGAGGGCGGCTGCTGATGCTGATCGTCCCTTTGCAGGTTTGAAGGCAGCCGGTCCCGCTCCGTGGGAGACACCGCCGCACTTGTTCGCATCGATGGGTGCGTTTCCGCACGGGGCTGTTAGCAGCTCCTCCAAGCCCTTCAGTCAATGGTTTCTGCTGGGTTTCCATGCAGTTTGTATCATTTGCAAAAAGCCTGCGGCCTTGAACAGTTAAATTCCGTTTTGAGAAGTTCGTTCAAAATTTGGTACCAAAACATCTGTGTAAAACTCCTCACATCCCAGCTGATGGCTGTGTTGTTACTTCCACACATGCGGAACCACCCTCCTCACCCCCCAGCTGAAAACACGGTGGGTAGATTTTACCCTCACGACTTTTAATGAGCAATATTTGCCCAATTAAAAAAAAAAAAAAAAAAAGGGAATTAAAGCATGTGGTGTTTTAAGCCCTCACTCAAACCACGCTGCCTGAGAGCGACGGGGCGTGGATCCGCTCACCTCCCTCAGGGCGCGATGCCTGGGGCTGCGGGCTGGCGCGGGCAGCTCCGAGCACCTTTTCTGTTCCTAAGCTGTGCTGCAGGAGTGCTCAGCGCAGTAGCCCGAGGTAAGCGTTACGTGGGGAATAAGTAACCTCTGGCTGATACCGCAGCCTCCGGAGAGCTCAGCTAAAGGGAGCCTGAACAGAGGAAACGCAGGCTATGCTTCCAAAGCCCTGCTTCTGCATCCCTGCCGTCGGTAACAACCTCCGAACACGTACCAGCGGCTGAGGCAACACCTGCGCCCGTGGCGGGGTTCGTATCTGCACGCGAACTCTCACGCCCATCCCTGGGCCCGCGCACGTGCAGGAGCCTCCCGGGAAGTCCTCCGGATAATCCACACGGACGTATATCCAGCAGGTGCAGGTGCAGGAGCTGGCACATCTGGGGAACACCTGGCATGAGTGACAGACACTATGTCACACTTACCTGCTGTCAGGCACATGTAGCTGGAGTTACACACTGCCCAGCCGTAACACAAGCAGCACCTGGAGGAACTGGAAGCCCGTAGGGTGTTAAGGTGAACAGAAGGCTCTCTGTTCATTTAGGAGGCCTGTCATCCCCGTAGGGCAGTGGCACCCACCTGCCCCCCTCCCACCCCTGCATGTACCGCAGCAGACTCCTTCCCAGCTCCACACAAAGACCAGGAACTTCACGGGAGCAAAATAATTTCCTCACGCAAACGTGCTTCCCAATGGCTTTTCACTCGGAAACATGATTTCTCGTGAGAGAGATGGGTAAAACCTCCAGGTGTTTTGTTTCACGCCCCATGTCCTTGGCCAAACTTTTGCCAGGAGCAGTTTGTCAGGTGATGGGGTCCAGCCTTGCCAGCTGTATCAGATGGTGAAATCACAGCTTCAGTTTCCAGAAGCCCTGGCTGCTGCTGTTCAGGCAAAAAGAAAAAGGAAAAGTGAATGTTATAGCACGATTTGTCTTTTACCTCTAAATTGTGATTATGCAAGCATAGTGAAAGAGGATGAAGAAAAAACCAAACTTAATCCATCTTGTACCAACAAAGGTTTACAGGTTTCTGCAGTCACTTCTGCTTGCTGTTGAGCCTTAGTACAGCTGTCATTCCAGCACACAATAAAGTACGTTATTGTTATCAAATGTAATTGATACGCTTGGAGGACTTTTTAGAGGCTTTCTCAGCGCTCTGCCCAGAAGAAAGGTCTCTGTTCCCTTCCAGGCCCAGCGCGTGCGTGTTACTGCCCTTCTCGATCTGACTTCTGGCCTGGTGCATGCCATGACTTGTCAAATGACAGCAAAACTGAGAGCACCTCATTAATCCTATATTTGGACCAATCAAAAAAAAAAAAGAAGCCTCTACTTCATCTCAGAGCTGCATGTGGTGATGCTGACTGCAAGTTTCTCCAAGTCCTGAAAACGCTTCGACTTGTCTTTGCTCAGCAAGAAAAACTTGGCTTCGCAGCAAAATTTTGGAGAGTAAGAAATGCCTGCTGACCCGTCGGGTACCCTCGCTGTTGCAGTGTTCCCTGGATCCTATCGCTAACAGGTTACAAAGGTGCTCTCGCAGGCTTGAGGAGGAAACTCAGTGTAGGTGGAGGACTGCAAGCATTGCGCCGTGTCCCAGCAAACCACCGAGCAATCCCCGGTCTCTTTGGCCTTCCCTGTGGTTTTGCGCATTCGCGGACAAGTACCTACGTCCTTCACGCACGGGGTCGGCTCCAAACAGACATCGGTGGCAAGACCGCTGCCTGGGCCCCGGGACAGCCTCCCGCTAGGAGGGTACCAGCTCCTAAATAACATCTGAACCGGGTGCTGCCCGGCTGCCAATCCACCGCTCTCTTGTTCTGTGCACAAATACATCCTTTTGAAAGCCTACAGGCTGCTTCCCTAGCTGTACTTGGAGGTGAAACACCCGGCAACGAAGGCTTTGGATTGCTCTCCACGCTTGCTTCGTTTCCCTCACCGGGAGGGCAATGAAGGTTTGGTGATGTGTGCGAGTCCGTAAGATAAAATCACTCTCAGAAATCAAGTACCCTGCGTTCAACATCGGAGGCTGCTCTGAGGGCACCGGAGACGCTCTGCCAGCATTTGGCCCCGTTCTGAATGCTGCTGGGTCAAAAGAGAAGAGCGTTACTCCTTTTTCTTTTTTCTCACATTCCGATTTGATTTTTCCTGTGATTGCAGTGCTGTCCATGAGAAAGAAAAGGCACGGAGATTTCCAAGCCTTTACTCACATTGCTCTTCCCTGCACACCCTCCTTCCAGAAACGACCCAGTGCTGCAAATCATGCCTCATTAGGGCAGGCAGGCAGGGAATCTAACACCACGAGCCCGTTCTGCAATGAGCCCGCAGCACGACGAGCTCCGAGGTGCTGAGATTTGAATAGCTTTAACACTCTGATATTACAAAAGACAGCAAAAACTCGTACTACAAACCCTCAGCAAAAGTTAAGCCAATATTCATGATCGCATGTGGGCATCCACTCTTCCCAGTCGATAGCACCTTGGTATTTTTAACAAGCGGTGACAACGTGATTGATTTTTGCAAAACTCACTGTGCTGTGCCGGGGCGCCAGCGTGGGGCTGCAAAAGGTGCAATCTTCTGAGCTGGTTTCAATCAAACGTGTGGGTTTGAACCCGCTAGGTTACTAACCTAGTAACTAACTAGGGTTAGTTTGCGAAGAGGGAAGCGGGTGGCCAGCACGAGCGTTTCCTTGGGCGTTGGTTGGTGCTGCAGCTCTGGTGGAGATGGGCTGGTGCAGGGCTCATCCCTCGGCTGAGCGGCTGCCTTCTGGCGTTCCCCAAGCATCCCCAGTCTAATGCCAGCATGTGTAAGGAAACAAACCCATTTCAGGTATACTCAGCTCACAGGAGCGGTCCCTTTCTCACAAAAGGCTAACCTGCGAGGCTAACCGACGCCACTCGCAGAGCTGCTGCAGCCCGCTGCCTCAGCCTCGGACAAAGTCGCCTCAGACCGCCTACTCTTGCTAGAGTGTCAAAACCCACAAAAAGTTTGTGCTCACCTGCTTTCTCTTCAGTCTTTGCTGTGGGCTTGCGCCTGATCTCCCACATCACAGGGCGATTTGGAGTCTGCCACGTAGCTAGAGCAGCGCCATTGCCCCAGGCTGCGGTGAGACCTGTATCGAACGTCCCTCCCTGCAAGACAGGCTGACGTGAGCCCAAGGAAGGGGCTTGCACCTTCGCTGCCCGGGCAGGGCTTATTTAAAGAATAACCAGAGGTTTGTACCGCTACAGTGCTTTTGATTTCAAAACACTGAAGTCAATCACATCACACTTTAAACAAGAAGGACGCGAGACAGAGCTATAACGTGCAGAAGAAACACCCAACACCGATACCGGAGAGAAGGCAAAGACAGGAGCAGTAGCAGCCATCACAGCGTTAGAGCTACACCTAACGCAGTACAAAGTCCATGCAGCAGCATCCTGGGGAATATTCGTCCCTGCTGATTGCAGAGACCCGCTTTTTCTCGGCGTGCTAAACCCCGACACGCTGCGGCGACGGCTGGGCAGGCACCAAGCAGCGTCCTGCGCGGCGTGCTGCCCGGGAACATCAACGTGTGCGGTGCTGCAGAGCCCTCTGAACCGAGGAACACCGCGACTAGCTCGCAAGCATTTTGTGGAAAGCAAGGGCATTTGAGCTATAAATTAATATATACAATATCTGCACTGCATTAGTGTGAATTTCTCAACTCTGTTCACACGTTAATCCTCGCAAGAACTCTGCATCGCTCCTGTTTGCTGTTTTATTTGCAGAGGATAACGGCTCTCGTATGACAGAAAGTGAGAGATCAGCTAATAAAATTATCAAGAAGTGACATCCACTGAGCACATCGACCCAAGCCGTTATTTAGTAACCGTGCTAGTAGACCTAAAAATAGTTTCGATTGCACGCAATACCATCTATGCCAGCACATAACTACTCAAACTAGTAACAGCACATTCACCCAAATAACAGCAGATAGCAGGATAATCCACTGTGTTTGAAAGCATCTTGTGAAATCTCTTATTTTTTTCTTTCGCCCAGCCAAGAACCTGCGCATTGTTAGAGAGCAATTGTCAAGAGCGGAAAGAGATGTAATTGTTTAGAACTTATTAAACGTAATACCGATGAAACAGCCCTTTCAAGAGATCTCGGCTGGCTTTTTCTGCCCAGCCATAAAGTACTGAAACAAAATGTCCATATCCTCCTCTCTACTTACTTGTGGTTCTCATTTTTGAGAAGAATAGGGGATGACATTTATATCTTCACTCCAAGGCAGGTGAATATTAAGGGCAGAGAACATAATTCTACACGACTTCAATAAATCATAACACATCATGTATTCTGCAATAATTCTAGAAAAAAGATTTGCACAGGAAATGTAATTTATACATCACCTTTCCACAATAATTTCTTTACAACTTGTCTCTAATACCTGTGGCTGCAGACAGGTCTAACAAAACCATCAGGTTCATGTAGGCGTCATCGATGCTGGGGGGAATCGCTCCATCTCCCTAGTCTGTAAATCGCTCAAGCTTTGCTGAGGTCTCGAAGGATTCATCTAGGTTGGGCACAAGCGGGCAAGGATTAGGTTACACTGGAATCTTCTTTAAAAACATGAACCGGTCTCTTTTTGTACCACTTGTTTAATCCCGAACAAGCACACGGGCAAGCAGCAGAAAAGAGAAAGAGGTGTCGGGCTGGGTCTAGGCGGGAGCTGAGCAGTTCAGCTCCGTCAGCTTCCCAGCGGTCGGCGCGTCCCTCAGGTGGGGATCCGGGTGGGCTGCGAGCATCAGGGCTCGTCCCACCGCTTCCTCCCAGCGTAAGATTAGCTCCCGTGTGTCATCTGCCACCTTAACCTTCAGCGAAAGGACCAGAATACACTGGGGCCGTTGAAGAGCGGTGATTTACATCACCCGTTAGAGGGACACAGGCTGGAGCCCCTTCCTCCCACTCAGCCACGACCCGCGGTCCTGACAGACCTTCCCGCCGCGGGAGGAGGAACCACCGCTCTGGCCCCGCGGACGCCAAGCGCAGCACAACAGCGTTACTCAGTCGACAAACGAGTCGAGCGATGAAACACTGAGCTTCCGTCACCACTACAGGCTCCGTGCGCAAGGCACCACGCCACCGCTCCGTTACAGACAAGCAAAGCGGCATTCCCCAGGGAACAACTCTCCAGCTGCGAACCTGTAAGCGATGGGAGACCCCAGATAAGCCAGGCAAGCTCCCGCCTGGCCGAGAACACAGGCCGTGCCGAGGCCGAGCCCCGGGCACGCACAGGAGGAGCCGCTCAGGCGATGCTGTTTTACACAGCTCCTCCAGCACAGCTGGAGCTCCCCAAGCGTTCCATTTTCAGGGGTATTTTCAAATATCTCTGCTGTGTTTCAAGACAGGAGGGAGAGGCGGGAGAGCCTCGGTCCCCTGACACAAAGGCTGGAGTGAAGATCTACCTCCCTTCACGGAAGTGCTGTTTAGAGCAGGCTGAATGTGAGCGTCTCCTAAAATTTGAAGTCTTGAATGAGCCTGGCAGGAAAAGCTCCGCAGGAGGTGAACAACACGGACTGACGCTGCCTTCGGATCCTGTTTGCTTTCTAATTTGTCCCGGTGAGCGGGTGGCTCCGATCGCACCGCATCTTGCTTTGATACGCTGGGTTCTCATACAGAGATCCACGCCCCCCCTCCCCTTAAACAGGGCTCCACTCTCCTCCACCAAACCAAACACGCTCCACACTGGCAACAGTGGCTGAAGTCAAAAGCAAAACAAATTCTACCCATTTTGTTTTTGAACAGGCTCTTTGATCACCGAGCGGAGAGAGAATTGCTGCTGCTATAGAAACAGCAGCCACCAGCCCGGTGACCACGCTTTGCTGCGGGCAGACCTGGAGATTGCTCAAATGGCGAGATGTGCCACGGTCCACATCCAACCGCCGTACCGGCCTGAAGGTCCTTTAGTAAGACCACGAAAATACCTAAAACTACGAGCCCGCGCTCTGTTTCAGAACTCCTCAAAGCACATACTTTTCCCCCAACAGGTAAGAGCAGGCAAGAGATGTTGGTGAATGCAGTATTCCCCAAGCCCGGTCACAACTTGCTCCTTATTTCCTTGTAAAACAAAAATCCATCGGAAACTTCGGGCCACTCAGCCCACCTCAGCCTAGTTTGAGCGTGGGAAAGGGGCTCAGCACCTCTGCACCAAACCAGAGGGTTATAACACTACAAAACAACATTCAAAGCTCAAACAGCGAACGCCTAAACCCGCCGTCACTCCCACGGGCTTTGACTGCTCTCCATCATCCCTGCAGACACTCACGGCAACACCGCAAACCGCAATCCAGGGACTACTGAAAATAAACGATTTCATTATATCTCTTCAGATACCAAAGCAGCAATTACTATTCTAGAGACAAGTTTAAAAGGTTTTGTTAAAGAAAGATTGTATTGGCAAGGACTGTTTAAATAAAAAAAAAAAAAAAGCAAAGCTGAGTAACCAAGTGAAAAAATTTACCGTATTTCCTTAGGAAACACCCGCCCATGTTGCAAATTGCAGTAATTAAAAAAGCAAACAAAATGCTGTATTTATGCAGTGATTTGAAGAAGAAAAGCTATTTAAGGAACACATCAGTGTGTTTGCCAAGAAACATGTATACATACTAGATTAAGTCTTTAGGATGAGTAACTGAATTTATGGCACATAACTGACAAGTAAGTGAAAAGCTCTGATACTTCAAGTGTTTAATTACAAAGAGATAACAAGTCTAGGTACTTTTTTACCTTTCTTAAATATTCATGCAAGTTATTTAAAAGATTTCCATAAACTATTTCTATAAACTTCTGTGTACCGGAAACCAGCCCCGCCAAGGGAAGTGAACTGCGGGGCAGCGGTCGGAGCTCACTGCCGCAGCCCATGCCGCCCGAAGCCGGCCAGCCCCAGGGAAAGGACCGCGATCTCCCACGGACGAGGAGACGGAGGGCTACAGAAACCAGCTCACGAGAAGGAATTCGCGATTCACCTGGATGATGCTTAGGTCAAAGCACTGGCAGCCTTTGGATGCAGGGTACAGCTAACAGCCCCGTTGAACTTCAGCTTTCCAGGGGGTGGACTAGCAATCCGCAGCATTAATTCAGCTCAGTCTAAGAACAGGTTATGCCATGAACTGCTGAACTGCACCAGCAAACACTTCACGAACACCACAAAATCATTCCAATTACAAATCAGAAACATCCTGAGCTAAATTGGGGGTGCCCGCCCCTGCTTCAGGCTGCAGCAACACCGCTGACCTGCTACACAGGGGCCACGCAGACCCAGAGGGCTGTATTCAATTAAGAAAACTCCTGGCAATATCAGAAAGAATTAAAACATTTATTGGGCATAAATATATTACATATACGCTACAGATACAGTTAAGTCTTACATACATAGTGTAGTATTTGCAAAATCTATACATTAAAATTGATATGGCAGTTTTAATACAATGCATATGAAATAGTCTAAAATTTACAATACAAGAAAACTTATGATTATTTTTTTTTTTAAAGTTGAAAAGCTTGGAATGTATGTTCCCATAGTGAGGTAAAAACATTTCATTTTATTTTTTCAATTTAAAGAACTGTGCAAGGATAAGGTTCATACACATTCAGTTAGGGCACTTTTCAATCGTGACACTGAATACTGAGCTACTGTAGCCAACAAACAGGATCAGAAAACATTTCAAGTTCGTAAAGAGAAGGGCAGAACAATATACAAACATCTCTCTCCTTCCTTAAGGGTTTTAAATATTTAGTGTTTCATTCTACCTTTGTTGTTGGTGGTGGTAATTTCTTCGAGAGCAGGAAGCCCTCGGGCTGGATTCAATGCCAGCTCCCGCTGGATCAAAGGGCACGAAGATGTACGGGAAAAGCCAAGGCATTGGCAAACGGTGGGTCAGCGGTAAGGGAAATCAAACCGGGAATGGTTTAAGATCTGTGACGCTTTATTTTTTTTGTTAATACGTGAATGACAATCGAATCGCTATGGCACAATACGCAAAGTAAAAGAACGGCAAATTAACTTACGTGGGGCCTGTCCCAACTCCTACAGAACACCTTCTCCGATAACCTCAGGGTCTGGCTGGGCGCTCTCGTTACCGTGATTATAAAGGACAGCAAACAAATCAGCAATGACAGAAACGCTTCAAGTGTAACCGACTGCTTTTCTCTACACTTCTGCTCGCCACTTTTAGGATCGTTTGTATTTCAAACTTCCCAAGTTGATCAAATAATCTAAAGCAAGGTGGGTGGGTTTGTTCTTTTTTTTTATGAAAGCGGTTTTTTTTAAAAAGGCATCAAGCTTGGATTTCATAGCAGCACTGCTGAAAGAATATTCCAAAAATAAAAAAAGGGAATCTAGTCAAATTTCTGGGTTTCCAAACTAGCCGTCTTTTTGTGGTTTTAAAAAATACACTCTATTCCCCTCCATCGAAGACAGCTGTATATGCTTTGCTCACGAAATACAGATGCAAGGTCACAAAGTTTCGTATCACAAATAAATTTAAATAAGATGTAAATAAATTTGACAAGCCATGACTTTGGCAAAAACAAACAAAAAAAAATATATTTAGCTCAATGCCATTAGTTTGCAAGGCTAAATTAAACTAATTATAGTCAATAACAAAATACAGAACATTTCTAATATTTGCTACATCTAGAGAGGCACACAGAATAATTCATTGATCTTAGCACTTCCTTTCCAGAGATGATTATGTTTTTGGATACATGTAAACGTCTGAATCACTGATAATTTTTTTTTTTTTTTGGCATTTAATGTACTAGATGCTCCCATCTTCAAGAACACAAGAAAATGTAAGAAGATTAATAATACTAGGAATGCTGCCAGGTAAAAAGTCGACCTAAATAAAGTACAACAGTATAAAACAGACAAAATCTAACATGCTACGGGGAGGGTGGGGAGGGGGATTAGTACATAAGTACACTTCTTATTTTTTATTTTTTTTACAATAAATAAAAGATTGCACTGTAATTGGTATTTAAAGTACTGTATGCAGTATATAGTATAAATAAACCTAAAACAAAAATAATGTTGTTTTTCCCCATTGCTTTGGTTAAGGGAATATTATGCTAGTACAGGACATTGAACCTTAGACGATGGAGACAGAGCACAAAATAGCTAGGACAAAAGCAAAACCAAGCAGCAAAAATATACAAAAACAAGAGGCAGGGAAATACACTGTGTCTGTTGCACCCTTTTGGAATCTATTTGCACCTCCAGCTCATTTATGTCCCTGAGGTACTCGCACAATGTTGACTTAATATAAATAACCCAATGACCGAAGAGTTAAAATTCTAGTATCGTGAAGGATTAAAACGTGTGTCTTGGAAGGGGCACGCAGGAGGAGGGGGGACGTTCCCGTCAGAGCAGGCCTCTCGTCTGAATTTTGCCATGTACCAAGTTATTTCAATTAGCCCTGTGGTAAGAATAGCACAGATGCACATTTAAGGATCTTAAAATAAACAGATCTCATTTCTGATGCCTCCAAAAAAGTTCCATAAATTGGACACCCCTCCAAAAAAAAGAAAAAAAAATCAACTGACAGTAAAGTTTGCTTACATCGAGTGTAAATCTCACCTAATTCAGTAGAGGCAGTAAGCTGTCACCAGCTCCAATCATATAAATCAGGCTGAACATAACAGAATAATATCTAGCATTAGGTTAGGAATAGTTACATACAGTGACAAACAGACAAGTTAAAGCAGCTTTTAAATAGCTGAACATGGGAATAACTAACTATTGCACAATGCCCTCTTACTTAAAATTACCGCTAGGAATCAAAATGGTAAAAAAAAAATCTATAATGCTTCATAATTTATATGCAGTTTGGTTATTTGATTTCTTATACAGGCAGTTTATAGTGTTGTAACTGTAAAAATAGCAGATCATTAAAAAGGTTTTTCGACTGCAGGATCTTGTTCCGATTCAAATGCACTAAACAGTTAAAATAACGACTTACGTTTTATCTTGAAAAACCCGGGGCAAACGTAGCGAATAATTCATCGGCAACATTGCTAATACTGTCCAAGGAGAACCTGGTACTGTTGACCTGTATTCTAGTCTTACCACTATAGACACTTGTGACTAAATGTTCAGGAGGAAAAAGAAGAGACAAAAAAGTGACTCATGATTAAAATTTCCTAAATAGTAAGATAAAATAAGAGACTGTAAGAACTTCAGTGAAAAAACCAAAACAACGTTGAAAAGGCAAATTGGTGACAATTTTGAAACTGCGAAGGAAAAAAAATCTTGCTTTTGATATCTGGTTTGCTTGTTTCTCCAGTTTGACCACTTCCTAGTTTTGAATTTCAAAAAGGTGCATCAAAACACTGATTTATCTTTCTTCAAGCTAGAACTGTAAAAACAAGAGAAGTATATAAAAAGTATGGTAGAACAAAAGGATTTCAAAAAAAGGAATATCTGAATAAATGTGTGGATTATAATGCGTAGCATTAGTTAAATCTGTATCTCAAACTTCCATTGAATTCTCTACTTCATAAAGAAGTATTGTAATATACAGGCGAATATAATCGACAAACTTGCAAAGCCAAGAACAATGAGGGCTGCAAACTGTTCATCAGTAGGAATCATGCTCTTTGTCTTAGCATCATCTATGCTTCCCATTTCTCCTGCAAGCATGATCTCATTTCGCTGAAGCACAAAGGCAACGGATGGGCTGAAAGGTCCACTAAGTTCCTGTGAGGTATCCAAGCACCGGCGGCAGACGCAGACGCGAAACCGATAGTCTGTGTTGACTTGAAGGCCTGAGATGTGGAATGTGGTCTCTTCTCCCTTGTACACCTCCAAAACAAAACAGCAAGCACAGTCAAACACAAAGAGCAAGACAACCTCCTCCTGCTTTCACAACATCAAACAATTTTAAAACGTAGTAACGTTAGATTTTGCAAGGATTTGGGCCACAAGGCTAGGTCAAGTCTGAGTCTTGTAAGGACACATTGCTGCAGCTTTCAAGAGAAGAACTCCCTAGGTCAACGCAGGTTTGGGAAAGACAGAGGCACGTGGAGGACGACCGAAGAGATGTCCGGCCATGAGAGGTCTCAATGCAGCATGCGCAACAAAGTCAATGCACACAAGGACACAAGACTTCAATCTATCAACCGTAAGACGTACTCATCTTTTGTGGGCGTGATAAAGACTACAAACATATCTCTGTACTCTTAAAATGTGACTATGTGCCTAAAACATGTCCAAGACATAAGCACCGTGTTTGGCCCCAAAAGGAAGAAAACCTGTAACCTCATGTTACTGGAAGACATTCACTGTAGAATTATAAAACTGGTTACAAATATTATTTTAATGTACTTTCCTCATATTTCTCAAGAGTCAGCAATTTTGCCAGAAATTACACTGTCAGAATCGTGGAAACAACAAAATATTATTAAGGTATAAAAACGCCTCCTCTTGGTTGCATTGTATTTGGTTCTTCAGCAATCCAGACCCACCCCGTCTTTATGTTAATCAAACGTAGGTATCGTATGACTCAGAGAGCGTGAGTCACAATACGGGAAAGAAGAGAGATAACCGCATACCTAAGAGACAGTTTTGCACCTGAAATGGAAAAAGACCGCTGGAAACATCCACGAACTCTGAAAACAAATAACCAGTCAACAATTTATATAATGGCTGGCGGTTGAGACTGGTATTTTATGAAATGGAAAACATGTCACACAGTGCCTGTGTGCGCTGGATACAAACACAAAATCCTGAAGTTTAGATGCTTCTTCCTTTGCTCATTCAGCTGGTTGCCTTCTCCTCGCTGCAGGAGCGGAAGGCTGAGAGCATCCCTGCCCTCCTGCAGGCAAGAACTCAAGTCAGAAAGGGGTAACGGGAGGGACATTAAAGGTGAGCCGATAGAGGACTTCCTGTGCGTTACTCTCAAGGAAGAAACACGGGAGGAAATAGAAGAGACGTGCTCAGCAATTTGATGAGTAGAGCTTTCCTGCCTGTGCTTGCCCCTGAGACTCTTCCCTCAGTTAAAGAGCCAGCTGCTGATTTCTTGAGAAGGTCTGGGACAAAAGATTAAGGTTTTTCTTTCATTCATTCATTCTCTCATCTCCTTTTAAACTCGCACAGTTTTTCCAAATATTGTTTGAATGATGGTGACTCTCAGTTTCCAGACTAAGTAGAAGCCCCCCAACTGGCTCACGTTTCTCGGCCCCAAGGCATAAATCAAGAAGTAACGCTTAAACAAAATTATTTTACCTCCTCAAGTACGCTCAGCACTCACAGGAAGTTCACTCTAGCTCAAGTGACAGGAATACAACAACTTCAGGCCGTAAATCTCTGCACTTAACCACAGCTGCGCACCGGTGCCTTTTTGTCATCTTTGCTTGTCGCCCCAGCCCAACGAGAAGCGAGCCATGAAGTGACAGTAATTGCAGGGAAAACAAAACTGCAAGTGCTGTAGCAGTCCACAGAAACAACGCAAAGGTTGAAACATCTCTTTGCAAAGTACATCTCATACCAAGAACGACTCTGCCACTCTTATTTTCCAATGGCGATTCCATTTCTAAGACCCACCTGTTGTGGGCAACTGTCCTCGACCCACTCCATCATCAGCGCTGCATCTCGTAGGTTTACGCCCAAATACAAATGATTACGCAAAGAAAAGTTGCGTGCATTCGGCACGTGAGTGTAGGTTCAGTAAATAATTAAAAAAGGATGAGCTCTTCTACAGGACCACAGTCAGCATTCTTCTACTTGGAAGACTTAACCTAACTCCCATTTCTTTACACTCCGAGACATGGTAACTCAAAGCATCTATCCTTACAAACCAACTGGAACCAAGGAATCTTTTCTGGTGCTGTTGTAATTATAAATTTCATTTCAAAATGCATAATCAGAAGAGCTCTACATGCCTTTGCCGTAAGTGAACCTCAGCAAACAACAGGACCACTTCTAAAACAAAACAAAACAAAAATCCAGTAAAATCCACACAATGACATTTGATAAAAATTTCACAATCTAATCTTCACAAACTATATTTAACAGGTGCTAGGGAGGGGATATATACAATCTGTCTTTGCACTGAAAAAACCTGTCCAGTTAATTGTTTTTTCACTTGTTTTGTTCTGTCAGGGTTGTGAATATCAGTGTAACTGGAGGCCAAGTTTGGCTAAATCAAAGACCTGTATCTTCATTACAGTCTAATAAACACCGATGACCGAGTTGTCTCAAGCCAGCCAGTGAACAGCACTTCTCAGAAAAAGGCCAGACAGTCAAGTGAGAGGAGAGTGCATTGTTAAAGTCTGAGAAACAGTCAAAAGTACATCGAATACATGAATTAACATTCACTAATGCTAAGGACAAAACATTCCTGCACTAGAGCTAGGAGGGTGGCGGAAATTCTTCTGCCTTCAGTGGTTTGCTGAGTATTTAGCACCAGTGGATCTATGTCCTTTCTCAGTAACAGGTACAAAATTATTGGGCTTAATTATCATTCACTTCTGACAGCAGCCTCTGCGCCCTCCACAACCGGCTGCAGCAACACCTCGGAGACACACTTGGCTCCAGCTCAATTTTGTCTGCGTTAGTGTCTGTAGGACAGTGCTAAGGCAACGCCGGGTGCTCTCAGCACAAAGACAGATGCTGGGTTGTGAACACAGTTACACTCTGTGAATGGACTTCACATACACAACAGAGAGGGGGAAAAAAAATTAATTTGACAATTACGTATAAGGTCTTTAAATTTGCTAAACAAATATTAAACCAAATACGACCGTATAAAGCAGCGTGCTGTTCTGTATGTAGCACATTATGCTTTGGTGGCCCAGTCAAAGTAAAGTGGCTCTCCGATTTATCACTTTCAGTTCCTACAAAAAGCTTTTCTGTTTAGGTAGCTGAGAATATAATAAAAACACGATGAGCTTTTTGCCTGGCTCCCTCGATGAAAATATCATCACAAGTAATTAACTGCTGCTGAAGCCTCTTATGGCATTGGAGCCTATTGATCAAGCCAGACAGCCCTGAGAATTCCTGTAGGCAAGTACTTCTCAATTTCACCGACGTCATTAAATAATTCCAACCCCCCTCCATCTTTTCCAAATCATAAAAATGACAGCCACAATTGCCCTGTGACACACCGGAAAGTGAGAGATAACCGTACCTGCTTGTTGCTCTCCACTGCAATGACCACTGTATTTAATAGTTAATAAAAGCCTGTTTTGTAGGGCGATCAGAAGATCAAGAATCAGAGCCAGGTTTCAATCTATTTAGAAAGCATGCCCCCTTGAAAGGTGTGATTTCTTCTAAGCCGTCTCATGGATTTCTCTTTAAGAAACTGGCTAGGCTTATTATTTTATCCAGACTCAAAAATCAAGCTTCCCTCACTCCACTGCTGAGACGCTCATAAATGATGAGATGAGTGAGATGCGTGGACAGCCTTGTCTCCTAAACAAAGCGCCTCAGAGTCTCTCAGACCACCTTCTCGCGGGTGGCGGGCTGCACTGACACACTCCCACGAAAGGAAGTTATTTGCTCAGTCTCACGACACAAAATTGGCATCAGGAGGCAGGGAAGCTACTCAGCGCAAGTAGCACTGATAATACACGCCAGCGCGTACTGTACAATTATGTTGTATTTTGGCATGCAACCAGTACAAGTGCCTTCGATTTGCTATTTAATATAGAGAAGGAAAGACAATTTTTTGCTGATTTACACAAATCAGCAGTGCACTGAGCACGTTTCAGAGATTGTGTGTCTACGGCTTGGTAACACTGACCGGGTTCTCCCAGGTGTCCACCGCTCGGTGCAGACTCCAGCAGGCTTCCCACTGCACTGCGAGGGAATTTTTACACACTCAGCGTATCCTACCTGTCTCTTTTCTTCTTTTGGAAAGCCTTTGGGACAGTTTTCTCCCAGAAGAGACGTGGCAGAAGTTGATGGAACACCACTGCCTCCGAATTCTCAGAAATTTCAAATGTAGAACGTTTTGCCTCACTGGCAAACAATTTAAGGATAAAGAAGCTTTAAAACTCGGCTCTCCTTTCCCAGGGATGGCTCTTATGAAGAGCTGCCTCCCTGGTGATTCGATCCCTAGAGCTGCTCAACTGGGAAACTAAAACTCAGGCTGCCGAGTGCTAACGACTGATATCCCAAGCTTCCGCTCCTGCGCTGCACAGCCCAGCCCGCTCCCGAGCTCCAGAGTAAAACTAGGCACAGCTGGAGACTACTTTAACACACCTGAAAGCTAAGTTCTAACTGAGTAAGCTTTGCTAGATGAAACTGCAAGAAACAGAAAAATGGGCCCGGGACACTGATTCCTGCAATCTGCTGTGATTTGCATCCTGATTCGTAAACAAGGAACATTTGATTTCCTAAACAGAACTCTAATGCCACTGCTCTTCGAAGTATCCGAACAGATAAAGTGTACAAATACAGAAAAAGGAACATATGGCTTAAGAAACAGGAAAAGGAGTATTTAATATTTTTTTAACGTGCTTTTTAGGGAGCTAAACTGTTGTCTGTTTAGCTCCTGCAAATCCAATTCTTCAGACAGTTCTCGGCAGAGGAATATTTACAGCACGCTCTCCCAGAGGAGGGAAGGGGTGGCTGTAGCCCCAGTCTGAAAAAAAGGGCTTTTAAGTACTTTGATACCAGCTCCGCTGGGTCAAATGGTGGAGGAGTGGTGGCTTTTGGGATCTGGAGGGCTGCGTACATGGGGCTACAGGTGGAGGGAGACAGCTCAGGTGTGATGATCTAGAGACAAACTATAGCTTTACCCAAAAGCCCATCAGCGGCTAACACTGCAGCAGAGGAAGGGAATGCTAAAGTGACGTAGCTTATTTCATAAGTTAATGGAGATCATTATTTTCTATAACTTTAATCTGTTTCTACAACATAAGCAAGGTGCAAGTACAGACCGGTGGGCTGCTCCTACGTGTTCTTACACCTCTCGAGAGCTTCATCTCTAGGACGGCATACGCAGCAATAGATTAACAAGGAGCTCAAACTTTGAGGGTTACCAGATGGCAGTAAGACTTTGTTTTCTCCATGTTTTATTTCCTAACGAGTTTTCTGTATTTACTCACTTTAGATACAAGGCAGACTAGAAAGGTGTAATGATGCCCTACTTTATACCGGTCCACGGGCAGCCCTAGAAAAATCACTGCCACGTACTAAAGAGCGAAGCCGTGTGAATGAGGGGAGTGAAACACGGCCACTTATTGCAGTGTGCACCCGACTGTGCCAGAACACACCGAAGCACATTACTTCATGCTTAGTCAGCACAGAGTGCCCAGGTGGATCTCTTCTTCTATTAATGAAATTAATATGGGAGAACATCGCATTCTGCACCTTCTGAAGGGCTCCTAGGAAAGAGCTGGATCAAGACGTGTAATGTAAAGTTTTCCCAGAAATAGGAATCGAGTGTCACATCTGTGCCACCCGAGTAAGGATTCGTGTGAGGTTTCTTATCGAGTCCAGGGGGACTCTGTGCTCGACACCGTGCCACTCCGTGTGCACAACTGTTCCCCAAACGTTCACGGGATATAGCTGAGTTTTGAAAAGTCAAACACAATCGTCCTTAAAAAGTTCCAACTCATTTTTCAGGATGACAGGATCTTTCTTTTCCAAGCTTTTACTTGGATGAAAAGACTAAAATCTACTATGTAAAGCATACAACGTTCTTGCTCATGAAACACTATCACAACAGTTTTAAGTACGTAACACAGTATGAATGCTAAGCCAGTATCACAAAAGTCATATTGTCATCTTCTTCATATGTTTGTCAGAATAGCAGTACCTTTGGCTTCACCCTTTAGTTGGCTTGTTCTGCTCCAGGTGATACCTGCACATGAACTTACACTCATAAGCTTTTCCTCATTTAAACACTGAGAGCAAGATTTAGGGCTTTAAGGTAAAATGAGGAAACTGGTTGTGGTCACCTGTCAGTCGTATTCATCTGAAGTAAATCACCTGGGAGCAGACAGAGAGACGTGGCTCCATGGATTGTGCTTTATGTGTTCTTTAGCTGACAAGTTTTAATTTTAAGGTAATTTTAAAAAGTGGATTTTTATTCTATGAAATTTTTGAAATAGTCTCTTCTCATGTGTGTTTGGGCTGGTGTAAAACATGTCACAGAACAGACACAACTGTGTCCTGAGGGTGAGTGAACGTGAAAGCATCTGAGGATCGGTGACCCTACATGTGATATGAAGTCCTGCACAGCCCATAAATAGCTTGAAATAGCTATTTATTGCATTTATTTCCATGCAAATGGGACATCAAAAAATTATTTCACGCAGCTATTTTTCTCCTTCATATCTAGCTATACCATCCCTGGTTCTTGCAAAACGCACTGGCGACTGCTATAGAAACTCCAGTCACTTCGACACTGTTCTTTCAATGAGTGTACTTAACGGCCTGAAAATCTACAATATTTTTCATTTGTGCAACGCTTCAAAATAATCTGCGAAGCTTTCCTAATATAACAGGCCCCTTGAGATACATATGCAAAATATATATGTCACCTGCAGGGAAAAAACCAGATTTAAAGGTACTCGCACTTAAAACATAATTAACATATCACTAAAATTACTTCGCAGCTAAAGAGCAGCAAGCGATCACACGCATGCCGCACCAAAGGTGAAGTGAAACGCATTAGTCAGAAAAATCACTGAAAGGCGTTTATGTATTTTATCTCCTGCTCACACAACAGCAGCTAAGAGCACGCGCGCACAGCTGCTGCAGCTCAGTTAACGTCAGCAAGTCAGTGGCGTGCCCCAGTGCTGCGATGATACCCCCACTGGTGACGAAGATACATAATTTTGATGGGTGAAACTTATTTCTGAGACTGTGAAACAGTGGAACTCTCCCTGTTTTCCACAGCTGGTTATCAGCCAGCCCAACTACAGAAGCAGGTTTTAAGAATTTAATTTAAAGTTTAACATATCTCATTCCCTAATTTGGACTAATTTGGAATCCACATGACAATGAAAGAAAGGACAAGGAGAAGACAGGGCACGGACGAAGTGCACCACAAATCACAGTCAGCGGCGACAGATGAAATGAAAGATCTAGCTGTGAATGAGCTGTTCCGTTTCAGGTGCTCTGGGGAAATGTCCACTTGTGATCTCTAATCAAGACAGACAAGGAAAGAAGGAGCAGCCGTACTTAATTCACTTTGTTTCCACGGTGCAAGGAAGTACACGGTTTCTGCAGGGCAGCTGATACCCAGCAGGTGCACATCCATGCATCGAAACCTTAGACAGGAACGGGATGGCTCAACAAACCAATTAACAGTTGCGTTCTTGATTGAAATCCTCGATGGAGGGTCTTGGAATTGGCTTAGTGAATGGGGAAGATCATCTACCTACTTCTTCTTCTCATCTTCAGACAACGGTTAGCACCAGCCAGTTCAGAAGAAAGCATGGGTGGACAGAATTGTAACTTTTCAAAGGTTAGTTCGGTTAGAAACAGAGATTAACTACAGGCAGAGCGCAAATCACTCCAATAAGATAATGACGTTCTATAGACTCCCTCTGGGGAGAAAACAACCTATTACAGCCCTTAATTTTGACTCAACCTTTACCAAAGTTCATGCCACATCACCATAGGGTGTAATTCGATACAGCGCAAAGCAGCAGCCCAGCGAATGTTCCAAACAATTTCCATTATAGCATCAATTTAGCAATAGCCAAACGAGACCATTTGCCTACCTGCTTGTATTCGGATTCTCTTCCAACCAGTACCTGCAGAACGTAACCAACAGGATCTCCCTTCATGGGCGGGACCGTTTCCCAGGTAATTTCACAGGCGTTTCCTCCCAACTGAGTCACCCGAGGGGCTACGACAAAATTAAATGCGTTAACGTTCAATATACAGACTGCACTGAAACCCTCTTCATTTTAGGCACACCGTAATATATACGAGAACATTTTCAAAAGAGAACTTCAGGACATCACAGGGGCCAGTAGCACATAACGTGTACTGTATTTATGTGGCCAAAAATCAAATTGCTGTCACCTCTGGATGAAAGAAGTAAAACTGGGGCTGGATTTTTAAGTCACTTGAAAATCACATTTATTTCAGGACAGTCTTGGCTGATTAAGCAGTTCAGGATTCTTGCGGTATTAAACAGTAACAAACACTGCTCACAGAAAATGGGGTGAGATTTAGAGCCGAGTAACAAGCTCCTAAGAAGTTTACTGTAGGACCCAGACCACTCCTGCAGAAGGACAGTGAGCTGGTAGAGCATCTCTCACCTGTCGGCTGTGTGCGCTGCTAGAAAGGGGGAGTGGGTGTGAAAAAACTTTGAACTTTCAAAATTCAATTGCAATAACGTGCACTGATCTTTTCAAAGCAGAAGTCAATGCACAGATTACACCAGCATTAATAAAAGCAGCAGTTCCGTGGAGTTCTGAGCAAACACTTGGGCAGTCCTCCCATGCTACACGTCATTGAAAGAGAGCGATAATATCAAACATTTCATTCAGGAAAAACAGAGAAGGAATGTGAGAAGGGAGCTAAAAAAATCTTCTCTATTAGAGATCAAGTCCAGCCTGGAAAGCAAAAGTGCAAGCATAATTTAAAAAACTTGGACTTGTATCTAGTTCTGAGCCTGATCAGACCTGCGATTTCTAGCCAGGCTTAGGCTAGTGCTTTCACTAGAACTCTAAGAAATGCAGTTTGTTGGCTGTTACAACGCTGCCGTCCCTGGGAAAGGATCTCTCGCCAGCTCAAAGACTCTGTACGATGCCTGACGGCAAGCTTGCAAGTGAGCCGAGCAGAGTACCAACAGCGGCAGCACGTTTGTATGTACAACTAAGCATCTGCCACTGGAAGGCATCAAAACAGCTGCGACAGCATCCAGCGTCTACCAACCTCTTTACCGGGCACAGCAACCAAGCACATGACCAAAAAACAAAACAAGGAGAAAAAACGGCGCTAAACACTTTACTGAGTGGTTAACATGTGCGTGTGCAAGGACATGAGCTTGTTAAAGGCAATATAGTTCCCAGCCCTGCGAAAACAGACAACAGGAGCGTCTATCAAAGAAACAAATCCTGCTGTTGCTGCATACATTACATGAATTTTAGACTAATTCATTACACCCAAGAGGAACACGTGAATCATACATGGACCCAAATGTAATCAATATCCATTTGTTTCTCTCTGCACATCTGCCTGCGTTCAAAGACTGGTAACAGATGCCTTCATCTCAGCTAACAACAACACTCTCAATTATTGTCCCTCCTCCTTCCATCCCTCACCCCCGTACACGTAGATTGTTGTCTGACACTTACAAAACACTGCCATTAACAATAAGGCTATTTTAGGGTTGGCACCACCGAGTGAGTAATTAGGATACTTTACGGGAGAATAAACATGTGCTTCTGATAGATGAAAAACTGTACTAAGTTTATCACATACATTCCTCTGTATTGCTCCAAACATGGAAGGGAATCAACACCATCATTTTCCTTCAACAGATCTCTCTTTGCTATAGCATTACCTCCCCACGGCAGCGTTCACTAACGCAGCTTCTGTGGTGCCCTTTTCTCTGTTACGGCCAGTGTTTTGTCATGAACCTGCGGTCCCAGCCCACACGCGACCCGGTATTTGCACCACATCTTAACTGCTTGATATTCAGCCCAGGGTATGAATCATATTTAGCAGGAATGAAAAAGGCAGGCAGGGAGTTCAAAACAAAAACCTAGGTGAGATCCGAATTTAATAAAATGGATTTCTATCCAAAAAAATGAAAATGCGACCACAGTGCATGCTGGCATGCCTTTGCTACTTTTATCCACTTAGCGCAGCTCAGACAAGCAATGGCAACACGCACTCAGCATCCGCGAGTGACACACGCCTGTGCCCAGGCACTCCGACAACTTGTGGATCTAACGCTGCGCAGCACATCCTCCCTACCACCGCCACCTCCGCCAGCCTGGTTCATCTAGCAGTAGTCCCCTTGGCCTTGCTGGGTAGCGAGTCAGGGCAATTCACCGCTGGCTAAGTATATTTACCCTTGAACTTTACACCAGACACACAGAGGTTTCTTCTTCCAGAAACAGCACCGAAGCAAACGCCAAAACCCAGGGGATATCCAGATGCAGGCAGAAACGAAGGCAGGATTCTCACATACACTGACTTTGGCGCAGCGAAGCGAATCTGCCGATGTTCTCTCTGCGCTCACGACTGTTGCTTTTCCTGGGGGTGATTCACAGCAGCTAACCTAGGGACCGGGGAAGTTACACCCCAGCAGTGTTTTCCCCTCTCTAGATCTTTTGGTAACGAATGGTGTGAAAATCACCGAAGCCAGATTTTAAATACAGCCGAGCAAATGAAACCCCTCTGACAGCCTAATAGTTGCTGCTTCTCACAGTGAACAGCCCTGCTTGTCAAAGGAGTTTTAAGCACGCAGGAAAAAAAGGTGCATCTGATTTCAGCTCAGTTCATCTGCCAGCCGATACAGCGAATCTGCTGCCTTTGTAATAGTTGTCCTTGGAAAGAAGGAGCAAAATTACTCGGGTCAAAATTTACCCACAGTAAAAAACGTTTCATTATAAAACTTGATTTAATTAGGCCTTTTGTTCTCCTAAGGGAACACACACCAAGTGAGATAGAACAATCTAATGCTTTATGTATGTGAAACATCATTCTTAAGTTTATAAATTGAAGGAAAAATAAACTCGGAAGTGCTGCGCTGAACATCACCTACATAGCTTAAACCAACATGCAACTTTACTACCCCTTAAGTTGGTAACTACACACACATACTAAAGCTGTTGCAGCCCATACAAAAGTGCTGCGGTAATCCAGAGCAATCCTCTGGTAGACATTATTGCTAGTAGCAGTGTTTTAACAGTTTACGTATAACAACAGTGGTTGGTATAACATTTGCATTGTTTATGTATGTTTTTTGGTGATACTTTAGCTTCCCACCATAATGTAACTTCACAATTCACAGATACACACAAGCAGCACAAACTGATTTTTCACATTTGTTATTGCACACTTATGTCAACCCTTACAAACTCGCTGCATACTTACCAATTTCTTAAATACTTACATGTGACTTATGTATGTGTGAAAAAACCAGTCTATTACATACCTTTGATTGCAGGTGGGACTGACTTAGTTGTGCAGAAGGTACAAATTTCTGAGAAAGGTCCCTCCCCAGCATCATTGACCGCCTGTATTCTGAACGAGTAACAGGTGGATTCTGTCAGCCTTTGTATCTTGTACGTATGACTTGGTCCCCTATAAATCGGAATAAACCTGGAAACAACAAAAACGAGAACGTGTAGTTACACTGGAGCGGCACTGACATTTCTGGCTATCGCACGCGTTAGCGCAAGGTACGGATACTTTGAAATTTGGCACAACGCGCTTTGCAGAGCTCTTAAAGGCAATTATAAAAATGGTATTTTATTAACACGCTAACGATGATTAGTAGGTTGGGGAAAGCAGAAGTTCATTGTCCCTTTCGTGACTAACACCCACCTTGCAAAACGATTAGGTGAATTATCAGGGAAAATATCTGTCAATGCATTTCCTACCACCTAGTAAGCAAAACGGATTCAACCCGTGTTCTGCTACAATACACTGTGGGCGCTGCTGGTTTAAAAGTATGTTTAAAACAAGATTAATACTTTGACTTTTTTATTGCTTGATTTGGACTTTATTCGCACATTAAGACCCAAAGATTGCATCTTATACTCATCTGTGCCATCTTAAGTCGGAGTAACTCCATTTAAACCAGAACATACAGACTACGTAATATATGTGTTACATATCACACATTCGTCAGTTTTGCAGAGTTCGCAGCCTGAATTCAGACAGCTGAACGGCAGAGACAGAAACAGATTCAGAGATAACACATGGTGGTCTATGAGTGAAAAGGCACAGGGGGAGCATGATGATAGCGAGGGGGATATGGAGGACGGAAAAGGATGCCAGCTTCGGAGCTCCGGGGGATGCCTGTGCTCACAGCTCTGCTCGAGAGCAGGCTGAGAAGAAGAAAAAGACAATGATGCTAAGGAAGTGAATTCCAAAATACTTCCATTGACAAGACCAAACATGAGCACGTGCAAACTTGTCCAACAATGTAACACAGAACAAAATCAATGTCACTTAATCTTTAAACAAAAAAAAAAGGAAAAAAAAAAGAGTACAGGTTGCTAAAAGAATCTGACTTCTATTTTCAATTTCTCTGCTCAGATAAATACTTTTCAGTACTAGCTATACGTTAGTCAGCAATTTCTAACTGAGATCTTGACCCCTCTGGTGCTGAGCAGAATGGGGATGAGGGTAAGTAAAGAGGAAGCACCCAGCATCTTGCCTCAACCCGCTTCGCGGGGAACAAGGTCTTCATTGAAACAGTCCTGAATCCAGAGAACACAAAATTCACCACGTAGGATCACACAGGTTGTTTTGATGATTTAGTACACCACTTCAAGTATCTTAACCATTTCAGCGGACTTTAAATCACCAGGAAGCCACAAAGAGATCTGGTTCTGACCTCGCTATCCAGGCACTAGCTTTACCCTCGATAATAAGTCCTTTGGCTCAAACCAGGACACGAGATACACAGTATAACCAATTTGAGCATTTCAAAGAAACTGGGTCTGTCATTAGCTCTCAGGGACAGAAATCAATTCATATTACACTATGATTGAAACCCACGGAAGTACAAACAGAGAGATCAAGAATCATCTGTAACAAAAATAAATGTTCAGGTAATTTAAATTGCTGGAAATGTACTCTGCGGACTAATGTGACTTACCACCCCCACTGAGTTTTAGTGAGCCCCTCACCTTGATTAGAAATCAAAGATCTATGCGCACATGTTTTTAAGAGGAGTTTTTAGAGCCAATTTCCAAAGATTTTTTTTTTCCGACCTTATGCTTACACAGTTTTAAGGACTGCCTGCAACCCCACATTACTGAGGCTCACGTAAGCAGCTATGGTACGTTTCAAAAGAATGCCACAGACCTGTTCTCATGGAATAAAATTTCTTGGCATTCACGACGTGATGAGCAAAGCACATGTATTTAGGAAGGCATTAAGACCGAAGGGACAAGACTACTGTCTGTCTCTCCCTCCTCTCGTAGCTCAGTCAGGCAGCTGGTTCGCAAACCGCCGCAGTACTCATTGAAGTGCAGAGGCTTGTCTCTGACCCTGATCCAAGGGCAACAGATAGCAAGAGAGATGCAATGCAGTATTTCAGACTAATGACCTCTTTGTAATCATCTGTGGACCAAGGTAAGCAAGGGAGCATAAATATACCTTACCAGATAACAGACAAGCACATCCACACCCCCCAGTTTGGGCTTAGGGTACACTCGCTAGACATATTTATATGGTGAATACCAATGACTTAGTCCTCAAATCACACTTTCACCTTTTGAATATGACTGAGGTTTCGTAACACTGCAAGAGTGATCTGGCAAAACACTTGAGCTCATCCTGTCATTTGGGAACTGGACTAATACTCCCATCCAGTTTCCATCTCCACCCCTTTTCACCTCTCTGTCTAACAAACCATCTGTAATGAAAGCAAAAACCGTTACGGAACAGCTTGCATCCATGTTCCATACACAGGACTGCAATGGAAGCAGACTTAAACTTCCGAGATTCAATCACCTTTGAAGAAAGACGGCTTCCAATTTTAATGGAAGAAAGGTCGATTACTAAGTCAATCAAATTCAATTGCTGTTAGGCTTTACTATGACATTAATGCTTCGTAATTGTGTTTGTGTTTGAAAATGCAGACCATGATGTGAGAAGCACAACGACGACGAAACATTTTAACTTCAAAATACAAGTAATTTTTTGATAATAATGTAGTATTTTCATCATGTCTAAAGTAGGTACTTTATACTCCTCCAGAATGATTTCTATTATTTTAAAAAATAGTTATTTGATGGAGACGGCTATAGACTTGGAGCAATATGTCCTACAATCTCTTTCCAGTCCCCCGAGCTTTCTGCTGAAGCGCCGCAATGAACTTAAACTTGACTCGATCAGTGTGATTGCACATTACTACTGTGACGTCCGCATACGTTAAAAATTGCCTAAAGTAAGAGAAATTGTTCTTATTACTGAAAGTTCATTTTTTAAATCTGGATACTTAAAATTTAAAAATTTTAAATTTAAAAAGCACATGTAAATGTGAGCTCCTGTACCTTCTCGGCAAGCCTGACGTTGTTCGCTGTGCTTCATCCAGGCCCTGCTCCACACATTTTCATAAGAACAAGCCAGCTCTGAGTTTGTCCGCAAGGACTTCATCTCTTATGCAATTAAAAAGTTGACTTAATCTGCGTACGGACAAGCTCCCATGTTCTCTATCTCCCTCTCACCTTCCAGCCTCTACCCAGTTCTCTATCTGAACACAGACAATGAGTTTTCCTTCTCTGATGCTACGGGATGTCATAAGAACAGTCACTAACAAGTGACAAAAGTCTTTCTGGCTTTTCAGGGTGACAGCTGAACTACACTGTGGGGGTGGATTTTTTTCTACATCCCCCTTATTTAACAGAGCTTTACAGCATTCATAAATTGCATGTGAGAAGACACAAGTCCCAGTCTCTACAGGGCAGCAACACAACTTGCACATCAGGCCGTGGGAGCTGGGAGGCCTGTAGAGGAGCCAGGTGCACGGCTCAAGAGAGCTCAAGGTGCACGCAACAGAGCTCAAGGTGCACGCCTCCATCCCTTCTCCTTCCCGCATGGCGAGGCTGGAGCTGAGGGACGGGCACGTGGTTGAACATGACCGAAATACTGCAGCTCGACAAACTGCCACTTCTTGTCCCTTCAATCAAAAAGGGTATGCTTTTAGTTGCAATATTGAACAAGTTAGTTTAAACTTCAGTGAGATCATGCCCAAATGCTAATATGCTGATGTTTGCAAAGGTCACTTTGGAAGCGCGGCAGCTACGCTGGCCCCAACCTCCCTGAGCTGGCCGCTGCCATCCCCATGCTGCTCCTTCAGTACCAATATTTATAGGGCTAAAAGGTGAACTGGATTCGAACACTGATAGATGTTAAAGACCTCTGTAAATCAGTAGTCTTATACTGGATCAGTTCCCTAGCTGATTCAACGCTGCATTAGGGCAGTTGTATTGGTAAAACTGTGGGGACAGCACAGGAACACAAGTGGATTAAACAAGCCCAAAGCGCTCCTGTTCCCACACACGAACATACTTATAGAAATATGTCTGTTTATTTTAGTTTCTCATTTCTTCATCACCCTTCCCTTCCAAGACAGACAAAACCAAAACACAAAACATGCTCAAGTGTGTCTCAGACAGGATTGTTCATTCTCCAGCCTCTACCTGCTCACATCATTCGTGTGAATCCCTGAAGCATGCTAACAAGTGCCAACAAATTTTCAATTCTAAGACCTTTTATAGCTGAACTTAGGTTCAGTTCTAAGAGCTGAACTGAAAAGACAGTGGGCTGTAAACCTTAAACTGGTACCCAGGCTTTGAGAAAAAGCCTGCCCCTGCGGGTCAGTGGCATTCTCAGTAGAGTTGCATTACTTTCTTTTAAAGTTTGCACCATCCACAAGTAAAACTGTATTATTCAAATTTAACACGCTGAAGTGTTACCTCTCCTCTCCAGTAACAGCAGAAATTGAAAAGAAAGCAACTTTCTCCGGGGAAGGAGACAATCCCCAGAGGCTGCTTTTCCTGCCCCTCTCACCCCAGCGATCCCATTCTCCCCTTCCCAGACATTCTCATGTCGGTCACGGATTACTCATTTACTTACACGGAGTGGAGGACAGAGAACACAATGTCCTAAAACGATTGCTTGGGAGACACTACTGCTGTTAGTTTTTCATCAATATCTTTTTATTCTCAGTGAAGATCTTCTCGGAAATGTTTTACATGTTGCAGCTATTTTGTTTCCTCCACTTTAGTCGCTTCCAGTCGAGCAGAGGCATATGAAGGTACTCGCTCTACCTCAGCTCATTACTTCTCAGCACATTTTAATCAGCACGCTCCCTTTCAAACAAAGTTTCATTTACATTTTAGTAACCCACTTGTCCTTATAAGAACTTAACTTGAAAGAAAATCTACGGTACAGCACTAAGTAAGACAGCAACCTTGAGCCAAGTACAAAGGCTAAAATAGCCATCTGAATGATTCTGTTACTGCCTCCCAGAAAAACGTGGTGATCTGCCACAATTCCGGCCGGAGACAAACCATTAATACAGCGCTGGTCTGACCTGGGCACCTGAGGCTTTGTTTCAGCATACACAGGCAACTGCATAATTAGAAACTAAAGGACATGAATTTCACAAACCAACGGCTATTTTAATATTATTATTGCAACATCCCTGTTGCCTGCACAATTACAGCCCCCATCTACTTCTTTAGATCATTCCCCTATTTTGTTTAAAGAACATTATTAAACACTCACTGATTTAGGTGATTTTTCTTTCCCCACCAGCAGCTCCCTATGTCACAAAGTGGCAACCACGAAAGCAAAGCTTCAGAACGCAAACACCTAATTCACCCCCTGAGATGGAGAATATCCATTTTTGTGAAGCGCTTGAGCAGAAAAAAAGCTGCCCAGCCTCTCCGGTGTTACTGCACCTGCACTTCAGTTCACAAACTCAGCTCTGATCCCTGAAGACCAGAGTTCCCCAGTACGCCCCTACGTCCAACAACAGCAGCAAGGCCAGCGCTCCCTTCATCACGCTCCGCATGTTGGAACCTGCCTGCACCTCCATCACCCCCGCGCCCGGCCAGAGCAGATCGGAAGGTTTAACACCTCTTCGCTTTATGTTGAAGCTTGTTCCTGCTGAAAAGAAGAAAAAGCGCCATTAATCTCTACCAAACTGAGATGCCAGGAGTAGAATGGAATTAACTCACTAAAAGGGGAACGATGACAACAGCTTTTGGTAAGGGTCATTTTGTTTTTTCAAGAGAAGCTGTAGAGGAACCCTGAAGCCAGGAGCTAAGCAGCAGGTATGATGAACCAACCCCTCGCACAATGAGCCAACTTATCCTTCCCCCGAGATGTCTCTCTGATCCACATCTTAAGAACAGACTGCACTTTTACGCCATTAGACTGGCAGACACGCAGGAGCAAAGTCAATGCACGATTTTTTAATTTCTGCTGTATTCTAAAATCTTCAGCTTAAAGAGAAAAGCTGCACATCTGCAGCATCCCCCATCCTCAGATCCGTCAGGGCTCCTACACCCAGTACCAGGCTGACCCCATCCCTTCAGCACTGCCAGCTGAACGGCAGCTTTGGGGCACCGCTCCAAGGCACTCTTTGGCATCGCCTTTTGCAGCCAGGTGCTGAAGGAAGGGGAACACCCAGGCAGGGGTTCCCAAAAGAGTTTTGCGCTCCCACAACCTCCGCCAACCCTGACTTCCAGCCCTAACGCGAGGTGCGGACCAAACAGATGAGGACGCCTTGGCCCCTCTGATCTGAAGATCTCTTTCCTAGAAGATACCTTTTAGAAAGCTTGTAACATATGTTTGCTCGTAATATGTTTAGAAACTAAATGCACTGTCAATATAATTTTTGTTTCTAATAAGAACAACAACAGGACGCACTGAAGGAAGCAACTTTTCCTTCCTTACACTTTGAAAGCCAAAACTAAGTGGACAGTGGAAAACGGCAGGAAGAGAAGTGATAATAGTTAGATGGGAAGAGTTTTGTTTTCTTCGCTTAATCACCTAACACGTTTGTAGGCAAGACAAAGAGTACCTGCAGCCAAAAATCAATTTTCAGCTTGCTTCTACTAGATCATCTTTCAGCTGCTGCTGGATGTGAGCACGTAATCTATATTTACCACAGTCAGTCACTCGGCAGATGCCTGGAATTATTGAAAATGGAGATGCCTTAACCTACAGAAGCTCCCTCACAGCAAGAAAAACTCCTGTTTTGGAAGGAGCTTCTGGGCACGTTCGGGAGGAATGGAAGAGCGATCAGCAAAGTGCCTGACAGATGATTCCTGCGTGCAGCCAGATGAGAGGCCAAGGAACACATCGGAAGGACAATACACAACTGAGCACAACTGAGTGGGAATTATCAGCATTTGAATTAAAAATCAGGGAGAAATTAGAGAGAGCATCCAATGGCCTTTTGAAACCATGCAGACAAGAACAACTACATTACAAGGCAGCTACCAACACCACGGCTTGCAATAGCAACGTATTAATAAATAACAGTAGATAAATAAGAGCAGGCTTAACACAGCTAAAACCAAACCAGAACAAAACACAGCTCAGCAGCAGTAAAGTAATGCTCTTACAGACATACGCACTTTTATCTTTCTGGTGCAGCATTACAATCCACTTCTACGGCAGCAAAGAATAGCGTCTATGAACCTTAAAATGAATCTCATTCAGCACGTCACGTTCAGAGCTATCTACTGACACGACAGTCTCGGTAATCTGGTTTGGCAAAGCTCACGAAGGAGGCAAAGCGTAGCCTCTAGTTTACCAGCTTCACCAAAATGAAGTTGGAACCTGAAGTTGTGCTGTTGGAAAACTGGCCAACATGCTCTTGTTGCTCCAAGTTGAACTCCATTACCCCTTTAGACATTAAACAGTCATTTTCCTGATAAGGCTTTTTTGTTTTTCTTACAAGGCTGTTACGGATGCGCAGAAAATAACTTTCATTATGGTGACAACCTTTGGTCTGGATGCTGTTCTTACTTACGATCTACTGTCCGGAATATTCAGCTACACTCGTGAAGTCCAAAGTACCTGTAGATGTACACTTACCAAAATATAACAAAAAATGGGTGTAACAGCAAATTGGTCCACTGTTAGTTAACTTGACTACTAAATTTGCCACCAAACCAGGGATTCTTTGAACATACTTATGGAATAGCATCTAATTCTGTGTCTCACTGGATTCCTAATATCTGAAACATCTCATCTCAAACATGTAACGGTTTTTGCACACCTCACTTTGTCTTAAAAGCAGACACGCACACACAGTTAACTCATACCTACTGAAAACGCTGGTTTACTGTTTCTAGGAACAAAGCTGAAATGCATTACCAAGGTAAGCTTTTTATACTTGGAACAGTTCTTTCTCTTTTTCACTTGCAGAGCACTTACTGCGAAGCCCCAAGTATCTGATCAGAATGCTCTTAATATAAATATTACCGTTAATAGCAATACTCGTCTACACACAACGCAACAGTATGAAGTGAAGACAGATCATCTGAAAGACTTTTCTGAATGTTAACTTTCTATTTAGCCAGGCTTGCAGAGCAAACCGTAGCATGCCGTATGTCTTGGTGTTAATTGTTCATTTTCTTTCATCATTGCTTTACTCAATATGAAAATGATTTTTCCTGCAGGTTTTTGCAAGGATATGTTAATGTATCTAATTCTCTACTTTAATAGAATTTCACAAGTCAGCAGGCCCAATACATATCAGTAACTGCTGCTAAATGGGTGCAAGTTGTCCTGATCAAATCATGAGTGTAAACAATTTTTTGATTAGACTGCTTGAAACTTGCAGTAAGCAGACAATGATTATGCTGGTCATCAGACAGAGGCAGCACGTTTAGCAATTTATCCCTCTGTGTTTGTATTCTACCTCTCTTCATGTTAATGCAGAGCAAACGTACGTGTCGAGGCTCATACGTACGACCACTTCAAACACACAGAGACTGTACTCGGCACGGTCTTTCTGCAAAGACTGGGGAACTGCACTGGACGCTGTGACAGACAGTCTCCAGTTCCTTTGTGGGTGCTCTGCTGCTTGTGGCACTTCTGTAAGGAGTAACTAGGCCAGAGAAACTGGGTGGAACAAAGGCAAAACGGTTTCTTCTGTTATATACAACTTCAGCATGTTTGGGGAGAAAAAGTTTCCAGCATCGCCAGGTGAAGATGACAGAACAGTGGGAGAATCGCTGGAAGAGCTAGGAGTTTCCTAAACCTGAACCCTTCTGCAGAAAAAATGAGCCCATCTGCATCTCCGCATTGGCTTTACTGTTCAAAGCACGTTTCAGTTCAGTTTTCCTCGGGAACTACCTCCTGACAAGTGCTTTTTGGGTCCTCACATTTTGGAAAACATTGGCGTAGATTTTTATAACACGATACTCTTCTCTCTTTCTTACAGGCTTTCTATAGACACTGAAACAGCTTACCACGCAACTGAAAAAGCCGGTACTGCCAGGAGCATCGCTGACATCTGCGTGAGCAGGCACTGAAACAGATGGGACAATACGTCTCCCCTCGATACTGGGGAAACCTTGCATGTCCGTCTCCTCCGCTCACGCTCAGGCTGTAAAGGCTCTACTCACAACCTACCACAACGGAGCGAGGGGAGACAGACTCAGTCGCTGGAAGGCAACCGGGAGTCTACTGCGCTTACAGCTCGGATGTCCTCTGCTGCCTGCACCACGGCAACAGGCACTCCCGGGACAAGGAGCAGGAGCGGTGATGCCTCCTGAAATAAATGTTCAAGTTAAGGTAAAACTCTCCAAGTAGAAGAAATAAGTTCAAGTGATTGTATCATTTGGTTACTGATGTTGTTCCTTCCTTGGAGTCGCTAGAAGTTTCCAGGACTACATCGATGCACATCTGCGGCCTCTGGGACGTTCCTATCCTAACCAGAAAAACAGCGCGTGCGCAATGACTGTGCCTAATTAACATTTATAGTCATTAGACAAGTCCTATTTCGTGATTAATTTTTCATTTATATTGAAGAATAATATCTCCTTAAATGGCAAGCACGTATAGTTTAGCAAAGTAGTTTAAAACAGCTTAATACCCACATAAATAATCTTTCATATGATATGATAGGGAAATGCTACTACTATTTACCCAGTGGCACATGGGGTTGTAACTCATTTATTCAGTAAATAACCATAACAAAAGCAATCACAGTTTAGAATGCCAGTAAACACCATCTCTTACAACTCACTTACAAAAGCATACTTATTAAATTATTAATGATCCTTCATTGATATTTTTAAAGAACATGTTTAAGTTGCTTCTTAGCCAACCGTACCAATGATTCTCCCTTAAAATATAATTATAAATATTTTTATTTGGTTTCTGTATACACGCAAAAATCAGAGCTTTCCTCTCACCTGCAACATATATTCATCTAAAAGAAACACAAGCATCTGATAAATGACCCACTAATGATGTGCTTGCTAATTCTCTCTTTCAGACTGGATATTGTAAGCATTTTAAGGCACTAAGAGGTATAATTAGTTGCAGGAACAACTAAAGACTAATTACCAGCACAGGAAAAAATCAAAAGCATTACTATAATTAGGTTCATTTGTTTCACTTGGAGAAGAAAAATCCACAGTATTCTGGAAAACAGTGCAACTTGATTAACATGACTTTCTTGACATTACTAGAGTTAGGAAATGAAATCACAGCTGATAGTTTATTTAAAAAAGAAAGAAATTTTATAGTCCTCTTTATGTAAAGGTCAACTACTCTCAACTAGCGTTCCCATGTACTGTGCTTTCTAGAAACTGATTTTTCTTCATTTCCACTTAATGCTACACATAATTGAAAGGACAAGAGATGCTAATTTGATCTTCCTAAATGTCACACACTGAAGAGCAAACGAGAGCTAAAGCAGGTACATTTCTGATGTGCACACCTTTTCAAGCCCCTACATTAATCAGCGTCGGGAGATTTCCAAGTATTTTGTTTCACAGGTCTTGCAATCGATGAAACATTCAGTCTCCAACAACTGGCCTGCTGTAGCTCATTACAGCATGGAAAAGTTAAAAACAGTTCTTAATGACCAGGATGCATTCAAGAGCACTGGCTGGCTATCACTGCATAAACCCGGAGCCGAATCTTTACAAAAAGGCCATTAAAGCTATCAGGGTCAGAATCTGACTTACTAATGATTTTCTTTCTTTCTTTTTTTTTTTTTAAAGACTGCTCATCTTCGTATTTCTGTTCATGAAAATGCTTCAACGGCATTTTAAAGCTAAATCCTACTTTAAACCTCATCAGTAAGCAATGTTACAACAAGCTGACTGCATGCTCAGAGTCAGTGAAGAAGGGAAAATGGTAATAATGAGTTGAGTGATTGCAATATAAAGCTGTTAAAAGTAATTTCAGGTGTCTCAGGGAATATGGTAGCAGTATCTTTTGAAAGACTAAGGATATGACAGAGGTCAGTTTTGAGTTATCCATGTTTACGCCACAGCCTCTTCCCCCGAGTCAGGTGCTATCTCTTCTCTCAAGAGAGGGCACACCATGGAACCTCCCTACAACCCTTTCAAACCATGAAAGACTCCAAAACATCCTTTAAGATCATTTATTCTCTAGGAAGCCATTCTCTGGGGAAAAAATGACACCGAATAAATGGTGTTTAAGAGGCCCGTGGACAATGCCCTTAATCACATGCTTTAGCTTTTGGCCAGCCCTGAATCGGTCAGGCAGTTGCACTAGATCATCACTGTAGGTCCCTTCCAACCGAAATATTCTAATGTATTTAATTATTCCATTAGACGTTTACCTGCATTAGCCTGTTAAAACACTGCGCAATTAAAGAGACCAGTGATGCTCAAAGAACCGCATTCCATTCTTCTCCACAAGCATACACACGAGTGAGCCACCCCCCAGTCACAATGGGGTTTATTTCATGGGAACGATCTAAGAGAGGACTCCTACCTCTGTAACTAACTGCTGTTTCTACCAATTCATGTGTGAGCTGCCATTCTCTGTTCATTAGGAATGATAGCTCTCCCGAATGTACAGAACTTTGCTGCCGTGTCCTTTCAGGAACATCTCTCATCGTGATCGATGCACGGAACGCGGAGCAACAAGGGACTGTCAGATACGGAACAAATAAATAGATCTTATTACCAAGACCTGCCGGCTCCAACTGTTCTCAAACACGGCACCCGGCACAGACAAGAGCGCACCCATTCTACTCTTCTGCCGTGCCCACGCTGGTATGCACTTTGCCAGCTGAAGGGCTCAGGGCTATGGCTCATTTCGGGCGTTATCCAAACGAATCGCTACAAACTCAACCAACCAAAGGAAGCCATTTCACGCAAGGACTCCGTTCAAGCAGGGGGAGACGGTGCAATGTAGATGAGTAGTTATCTCTGCATCTTTGGGAGCGCACGTGGACTATGAGACAAATTCAAAGCTAAGACGACCTAGCAGAGTAACAAGTTCAAATTCTTCCTAATTAACAGCTCTTAAGCGACCATTTGCCATGGGAAAAGTTTGCGCAAAAGCAAAAGGATGATGTTAAAGCCTTGTGCCAAAGCAAAGGGGAAAAAGCTTTTCTTCTCTGCTGCCAGGTAATTTAATGTATTTTATTCTTACAAGGAAACCTGTTATTTTCTCCAACATAAAAACAGGTTTAAAACAATTTACAGTTCTTCACCATCCTACCTGCAGCGCTACAAGAAAGCAAACAAAAGAAGCCTGCTGGATGTTTCTTTAGAGCTGACTTGATCACATGCTGCTGCAGGTGATGGGCTCCTGCCAAGCATCACTGCACTCGGAAGAAACTGTTTTTATCAGTAGAAGACTTTCAAATGGGCATTTATATTCATTGGACACCTCGCAGTATTAATACAGGGGAGTATGCACCCTCTCTGCATCAGCACGGTTTAGATACTGGGAGGTATTCGGGCATTATTCATGGTGGTTTTATTACTTACAATTAGAGCTTTTGGGCCAGATCTTCAGCTGGCATAAACTCAGCACAGCTCTATTTAAATTAAAGGAATCATGCTAATTTACACCAAATTATGATCTGTACTGAAAGTCTCTAAGGCTTATCTCCTTGACACATCAGTTATTTTCCCTAATTAAACTAGTTGAGGGTGTTTCTTCATGAATTATGAGCCATCTATGCTATTTATTCATTGAAGAGCTCAGACTGTTAGGCAATACTCACATTTAGGCAATACTCAGTCTTTTCTTTCCTTTTCTTCTTGAATATATCTCATCACAACTTTGGAGCTACATTATCAAATCTTCCCATGCAAAGTTTGCATGGGAAAAAACTTTTTGCTGAGCACTGACTGTTTAATGTTCATTTTTGTGCTTCTTGTACACAGAAAGCTCTCACGGCTTTAAGGAAAATTTCAAGGAAGTGAAACATGGTGGATGAGCTCTTCTGCACCTTTATTTCATAATTATTGTGTAGCTGATGCCAAACTCCTATTTTCTAATGCTCCAGAATATTACAGCTGTAAAATCCTGACCATCATGTTGCCCAAAAAACCTTGTTCTGCTCAGTTTTGCCTTTGCTGGACCTCTGATTTTGTAACCGCTTGTTTTATGAACATACACAGCAGGCTGGGTGCAGTATCTTTGTTGAGGATATTCCAAAGGGTGAAGCACTACGACCATGAAACTCGGTATTAACTTTTATTGACAGAGAGGAGCCAGAGCTTTGCTAAAATTTCAACCGCACAGCATTGATTTTGGTTGTTTGGTTACACAATTTGCTCGGTTAGACTACAGGCACAGAATTCCTATTTAAACGATATTTTGTATATATTCGTAGGTATGAAGCAATAAGGAAAACAACGTTTTTCTTACCGTGATTCACAACTGCATTATGATGAACCAGAATTCATTTTCATTAACAGAACAAAAAGTTTCCTAACTCTTACCTTTTATTTTTGTCTTCTATCTGCAAGATATAGACCATGTCATCGGTAGTGTGAAGCTTGGAGCTGCTGTCTCCCCATTTCAGCTTCAGGCTCTGAGGACCCGCTGCAGCACACTCTAGCCGAGGAGGTAAGGGTGGTAATGGCCTGGTTTTCGCGTTAATAAAGTGGCTAAATGGTCCAGCTCCAATTTCATTGACAGCCTGGATCCTGATTCTAAAGTAGACAACAAAAATGTAAATGTTAAATGCAGTGCTGTCACGAGGTTCTTGGTATAAAAGAGTCTCAAGAAACACAACAGCCTTCTGGACCTGACTGCTCCATCACCAACACAGCGCCCGCTCCCAGCTACCACTGCTTTGGCACAATGAAAGGATCTGTAAACACAACAAGCATATTTTGTAAGAGGTGCAGTGAAGATGCCAAGAAATACAGTAAGGCGTAGGAGTGGGGGAGGCCTGTAAGATTTGGGCAAGCAATCTCAGAATCTAATGGCAGTCCCTTTAACCACATGAACAAGGGACAGCAGCACAGATACAAGTGCAATCTGGAAAACACAAAGTGTGTAATTAGGAATAAATAAAATACATAAAATAAATGTTGTGTTGGTCTAACAAAGGTCATAGACTAATTTAAGTGAAAGCATTGCTGTCAGTGCCGTGAAACCCATCTCCATGTTGGTAAATAC
>VZSC01008995.1:0-13477 GCA_013398225.1 Steatornis caripensis | reverse complement strand
CCCCCCCCCCCCACTTCTGACTTCGGAGCACAGTACGACTGACGGAAACTTTTAACCCTCAAAATAGAGACACACATCTTTCCAGATGAATGATGACACTGGGAAAGCCAGAATTGATTTATTTGACTCTAATACGTCTGGACGTGGCTGCCCTTTTTCTGCTGATTACAGCACCATAAAACTCTTTGCGAATTGCCACTGTCATTCCCAGGTCCTGAGCGTGTCACACACGCACAAACAACTGGTTGTGGTTTTCTGTGCACGTGGCAGTGTAACCCAGACCCAGCTCTCACCTCCCTCCGAAACACAACAGTATCTCCTCAACAGATACTAAGCCTTGGAAATGTCTACAGGGAAAGGGAGAAGGAAGAAGAGAACAAGAAAGGGGAGAAAGGAGGATCATCTGGAGGAGGAGGGAGAGCACATGGTGGTGGGAGAACACCTTGTACTGCGGCATCTTGGCTCCGGCTCAGGTGCTTTCTCGTGTCCCAGCCCCAGGCTGTGACACTGAGCTCCTCCAGCTGGGTGGCACAGCCACAGCGGGTAAGAGAACTTCCACAATTAAGTGGAAACCAATTACTGTTTACAGAACTATACCGGGAAAAAAAAAGCAATTCTTTATTTTTTGTGTAAAAGTAGCATACAGACATGCAGAAATATTTGCAATAAAACCACTTCCTGAATTCCTTTCAACTTTTTCACTAATGGTTTCCAAGTTCAAGTATCCCAAAGCCCAGTTGGTTTGGTAAAACACCCCAAACACACACACTTCGAAACGTGGTTTTAAAATCTGACAATCGCAATTTCGAAGTAAGGTTTTTGAAAATGTAAAGACTGTATTTAGGCATGGTACCTAATTCTGCAGACCCTGGACCAATAACATTTGTATTCATTCTCACATTTTCCCACTGCATCTTTAAAACATGTAGGAAAAAAAATAAATGAGACTTGGCAAATTCAGAAACCATTAAAAGATCTTTAACAGACCATTCTGTCTTATAAGATACTTGACCCAGGAAAATAAACACACTAAACAGGATGCTATTTTCAGATTGGTCACAAAATCCTTTGTATAGTATTCCAACAAACTGAAAAATCACTTTTGAATTAATCTTACAGTCTGACATGAGAAGGGTTTGATGCGCTAGTTCCCAGAAGCGGAATGCCACCGGTTGCAATACACGCACCTGTGGAAACCTGGGGGAGTTGAAATGCCACAGACTTCAAAAGGGAGGAGAAGCAGCATGCTCCACTATCGGCAGCAGCCTGAACGTAACGGGTAGCAACCACACGCAGCCCCACAGACCCCAATGCGGACCGCGCTCTTCTGGGGCTGGAACAAGACCTAGGTTTACACTCTGAAGCATAAATTTTGTTCTATAACCCACTTCAGCATTGCCACCTTCAGCATCCACGTGCCGCCTTCTCTCTTCATCTTGGGAGATCTTTTCCTCGATACAGTTTAGAAATGTAAAATGTCTAGAATTTTTATTCCTAAACCAAATTAAAATTAAGCGTTGCTGTTAAAATTTAATAAGGCTTCTATGTATTCCTGTAAACTATGTAACTTCAGAAGAAAATAAGCATTCTTAAAAATTGGAAGTTGTTTTGCAGTGAAGTATGTCAACAGCACAGTATAATTAACTACGGAAAGCGTTGAGCGAAGCTTGGGAACAGAGTGTAACAGAAAATTGGTATTTCTATTACTGTTGAATACCTATTTATTGTGGAATATTTATTAACTCACTTCTAGTTCCATCAGTTCACAGAAAACCAGTCCAAAAACCAGCCTATAATCAGAACTTCATCGCTATGTCAATAAAACGGCAAGACTGCACAACTCCCAGATATATTTCTGCAGCTGCTCAGCAGCAACGGTGTTTGCACAGCGCTTTTGCGAGGCATCTGCTTTTTGCAACAGGAGTGCTGGTCTGTGCACGACACTGGAGAAGTCCTCTTGAAATGAGCCCTACGCTGGCCATTCGCAGCACGGCAGAGGCACGCCCCTGTTCTTCCTGCCTCGAACGTATTTCGGGATGCAAACCCTTCTTGTGGCACGCTGGCTGGATTTGCTACTAAGAGGCAGAAACCACCCAACTTGTCAGCTTCAAGCTCACCTCCGCAGAGCCTGGGGCTTGCTCGGTGTATACCCGAGTTGCTCACGTACAGCCATTCCCACATAGAAGCTGGAAGCCGCAGAGCAATGCCAGCCCTAAGCTAACAAGTCCAACAGGGTGGACACACGTAGGCACGCCGTTAGAATCACACCGCTGTACAAAACAACGTTCCTTTCCAATTCCGGACTTGGTGGATTCATGATAACCAAGATTTGCTTTCAATTTTGGGTTCCCACAAACCAGAAAGATTGACAGTGAAATTCCAATGCGAGTAAAACATATAAGCCCTTTGCTGATTTACTTCAAATTCTGCTGAAACTTTGGCAAGAGAGTTCAGAGTCTCAAACCCGGTAGCGTTTGGCTTCTTTAATGTAGGAAAAACAAGGCCTGGAAGAAAACACGTTCACTGCTTTTAAACACAGCAGGGAATAAACACTTGAGAGAGAGAAGAGCTAGTTGAGTTAAACAAAGTTGGCATGAAAAGAAAAACCATTGGTGAACAAATTTAGAGAATGAGATCAGTGATGTTCTGAAGCACTCTTCTGATTAAAACAGGGAGGGCAAAACCCCCCCCACCTTTTAGCACACAGCTTGGCAAACGTGCTTCTTACGGACACATTTATCAGGGCACAGACGTTCCCTGATGAAAGGTGTCAAGACAGGCTTGAAGAAGAAGTATCAATGGAAGAGTTAACGACTGATAGCAAAACCACTTCGGCATGTCTATTTGTATTAGCAGAAAAATACTTCAAACTATAGATGAGGTGCTTTTGCAACTCAACTGGAGTCACTTGTCTTCCCTGACAGGCATGAGATGCAAGACTTGGGGGGTTCTTTCTCTCGTTTTATTGAAGAGCTTTCATATATCATTACTTCTGATTAGTCATCTACTGCTTTGTGCTCTTCACAACATTTTCTGGTTTCGGTAGGAACTTAAGTCTTACCAGAATACTTAGAACAGTTGCACTTAATGCTTGTACTTCAGCCTTTTCATTTGGATCAGACACAAGCAGGCTCCCCGACTACACCACCTTATTTAATACGGCGTTTTTTACAAAACAATGAAACAAGAATGCAAAAAACCCCAAACCATCCAGTATGATCTCAGTGTAACAACACTTTTCACGGCAGCAGGAGTAAGCTTCATGTGCAAGACTGCAGCATGTTTACAAAGAGCAATGTCCTGCCCGTCCTTTCATTCCATATCTCCGTTTCCAGGCTTTGAAGACAAGGACACTTCCCTAAAGAATCACAGAATCATAGAATGGTAGGGGTTGGAAGGGACCCCTAGAGATCATCCAGTCCAACCCCCCTGCTAAAGCAGGTTAGCCTAGAGCAGGGTGCACAGGAATGCATCCAGGCAGGTTTTGAATCTCTCCAGAGAAGGAGACTCCACAACCTCTCTGGGCAGCCTGTGCCAGTGCTCTGTCACCCTCACAGTAAAGAAGTTCCTCCTCATGTTCAGGTGGAACTGCCTGTGTTCCAGTTTGTGCCCATTGCCCCTTGTCCTGTCGCTGGGCACCACTGAGAAGAGTCTGACCCCGTCCTCTTGACATCCACCCTTTAGATATTTGTGAGCATTGATCAGATCTCCTCTCAGCCTTCTCTTTTCCAGGCTGAACAGACCCAGCTCTCTCAGCCTTTCCTCATACGAGAGATGCTCCACTCCCCTAATCAACTTCGTGGCCCTCCGCTGGACTCTCTCCAGTAGTTCCCTGTCTCTCTTGAACTGGGGAGCCCAGAACTGGACCCAGTACTCCAGATGCGGCCTCACCAGGGCAGAGTAGAGGGGGAGGATCACCTCCCTCGACCTGCTGGCCACACTCTTCTTAATGCAGGAAGGAAGGAAGGAAGCTGTAGACATCCAAGAACCAGCTAAAAAAGAGACTGAAGAAAGAAGACTTCAGTGAAGACTTCAGATGGTCCATCCTGACTGCCTCGACCGTGCTGCTCAAATCTCTCAGTTTGCTTTAGCTCTTTTGACGCTCAATTGAACATATGAGGAGAAACCAGGGAGTACGAGACTGCCCAAAGATGATGCAGTTCCAAAGCTGGGCAGCCAGTCGATAGACAAACTCTTCAACTTCCTATCAGTTTTATTAGGTTTTTAATTAGTCTTCAGTCAGTTGGGTTCCCTGGTCTGGCCCAGAGCAACATCACATAAGCACCAGTGCTGATGCAAGGCAGAGAGCGAGAAACGTGGCAGAATGCGGAGATGGAGGGAGGTCAGAAGCACAACAGTAACCTGGATTGGCTCAAACCCTTGCGGAGCTTTACTGATGTGCAGTATTTTCACGAATACCTTCAACTTCTTTTCTCTCTACCCATTTGCAAGCGAAAAAGTATGGTTAGTTTTTGAGAAGATCAGCTTTCCCAGTCCGGAATGGTGCGACAGCACTTGGCCGGCACAAAAGAGGGGACAACACGAGGAGGGAAGAGGTGGCTGCCTTTGACAGCAATGCCAGGTTAAACTGACCGCAACGCTAGGATCTTAACGCAGCAGAAGACAAGAAAAAGCTTGTACTTCATTACTGCTTTTGCCAAAAAGGATCACACCATTACAAGCCACAAGAACTGAAGACAGCAATAACATAGTCACGTCTCCTGGATTTACATGAGTGATCTGGAACAGAGGGGTTTGAATCACCAAATTCCTATTTCGTCTTCTTTTTCAGGTTGCCAGAGGGAGGGATCTATCTATCTATCCATCTATCATCTATCTAAAATAAATTTACATCTTTGTTTTTTATTACATGGTTTCAAAACCTAGACATTTTAGGCAAAGATCAGAAACCACTGTACTAGACACTGCAAGCGATCTGTGTTCCTCTCTTCAAATAACTTCTAGTATATGTATTTGTACATTTGTCACAAGAAGTTCTCTTTTGTGGGTACATGATAAAAATTGAGAAACGAACTTTTCATTTCAACTCTACAAGACTTGTAGCGTTGTGACCTTCAATACAAAGAGAAAAGAAAAAATATTACAGAATGTCTGTGCCATTTCTAATTTTACAGCCGTGCAATCAGATTTCAGGTTTTATTAGAACAGTTCTCAAAATAGAATGTCTTTTGTCACATCTTCATCTGTATTGCTGTTCATTGCCTGCATGGAACTTTTTTTTTTTTAATTAGCAATCAGGGAAAAAACATATAAGCTTGAACATTAAAATAATAATAAAATTTTGGCAATGTTACTTAGAAATTTAGACTCTTGAAGCAGTATCAAGTAAATGCTTTTAAATTCAGATTATCTTTTAATTAATCTCTATCTGCTAGAAACAAAAAATATCTGTAGCTATACCAATAAAAGTTCATTGTGTGAAAATTGCTATCCCCTCCTAGGGATCAATACAGTTAATAATATAAACGCCTGGAACAGTACTGCTAAGCATCTGAAAAACCATGAGATGTCGCATTCTAATTTTAGTTATTTCCCATTTTTTAAAATTTATTTACCTATAAGTGTAACCTTACCTTAGCAGAGCAACTTAGAAATGAAGAACAGGTCAGAGAGAATGCAAGGAGAGGAGAAAGAGGAAAAAGAGAGGGGGAGAAAGCAATATTTGAACACGAACTACCGCAATTCATTGCATAAAGGAATTATTGCAGATTTCTGTGTTCACTAGGCTGGTGGTTTGGGTTGTTGGGTTTTGGGTTTTCTTTTTTAACTCACTCTACATGCCATAAACATTTCCCATGTAAAATTTAGCTGTGTGATCTCACCCACACACAAAAAAATTGTACTCACCGGTACGAGGTTTCTGGAAGCAGATCATCGATAACGTAACTTGTAACGTTTCCTACTGGAATGCTTATGTCACCCAGGTCAACGTTGTATGACGTGATCTCAGCTCCGTTATTGCATGGTTCCTCCCAGCTCAGTACAAGGCACACAGAGGGCGAGAGTTGGCAGGCACCCACGTGCTCATCCTCCAGCACGGAGAGGGTAGAGACTGCATCAGGCGCAGATGCGGGGATTCTGCAGGTTACCAGGTCACTGTAGGGTCCAGCTCCTGCCTGGTTAATAGCCTGGGTAATAAAAAAAAAAATTAATTTTACAGGATCAATGTTCACTTTCACATGTCTATTGAGTTCATAATAATGAACTGGGCGGCCTGGAAGAGTTGCCCGGATTCCTCAGAGGCCATGCACTGCTGGCTTATTCTCTAAAGCACGACTCATGCCCACTACCTATACTAGAGCAATTAGTATCTTCTCGTTACTCAGGAGCATCTCTCAGATAAACTGGAGAATATTTCTCTTCTCCATAATAGCTATTTAATCAAACTTAACGGTAACCTTTTTATCAGCAGCAGACTTGGCTTAGTAAGGGAAAATGTCACAGTCATGCTGTGAGTGACAGCTGACATCACATTGTTCAGCAAACTGGCTACCCCAAATTGTGGAGATGCCCTCTATAGAATCCTCAGTGCACTGCAGAGCGCAACATGAGATGCTTTATGCAAGCAGAGTACCCCTAGACATAAGCAGCAATTGGCTTGCTGAGAGCCACACCGCTTCTGAACTCGGAGAACAGACAGCTAATTTCACGCTAAAAAGTTTCCGATGGAAGAATACAGGAACTCGGCATAGCGTTAAGTCTATGACTCAGATTTCCTCAGAAGTCTCCAATCACTAGCAAACCACCCCCAAAGCACGTAGCTCACTATTTTCCACAAGAGAAGAGAGGCGCCAATTATCAAGTTTCTCATCTTGACTCACAGACCCAGGATCCCAGTGGAAACCAAATTTCAAAACCTGGCCCACTTCTGCTCATTCATTACAGAGCCTGTTGTCGTTGCAAGCTCAACACTGCACAATTGCATAGACCTGGTTTTTATCAGTTGACGCTCAGTCAGTGGCAAATGCTGCATATGTTGCACTGGAACGGCCTAGGAAATGGCTAACACTACCTCCTCAGGATTATTATAAGCTCCTGCACACACAATCACAGAACCATGCAGGCTGGAAGGGACCTTGGGACACCTCTAGCCCAACCTGCTACTCCAAGCAGGGTGAAAGCCGAATACAGGCCAGGTTGCTCAGGCTTTTGTCTAGTTGGGCCTTGAAAAATTCCAAGGATGGAGACTGCACAGTCCCTTTGGACCACTGTTACAATCCTTAATCGCTTGCTCGGTGATAACTTTTTTCTTTATATCTCCTCTGAACATCTCCTTTCATCCTCTGCCTGGAGCAAAACTGGACAGAGTTTTCCAGGTTCTCGTGAATGTAACAGGCGATACCACCTTCCCTGATCTGCTAGCTCGGTTCCTCCTGATACAGCCCAGCACGATGCTACCCCAACAAGGTATGTGGAGAGCTTACGATAGCATATTACGGCACAGGCTGAGCTACAGGAGGTCCAGACCTTCAAGAGCAGCTTTTGACATTGCCCAGCATCATCCACCATCCACATTTCCTTGGCATTGGAAAACAGACCTCAGAAATCTCCCACCAGATTACAATTAATTAGAAAACCCAGGTTTGCAATGTTGCCAGTAGGACTACGACAGCAAGGAAAGGACATGCCCAACGACTCTTCTGATTTCTTACCTATGCTTAACTGTAGTGACTAACTTATTTCTGCTATGCATAATACAAACATAAAGCCATGCCCTGTTCTTCCAGGAGGCTTTTTGTTCAATTGAAGAAAGAGATAACGAAGTTAGATTTGTCAGCCTTTAAAAAGCCCTTCAAAACAAACCCTGCTCCAGGGACATCTTCTATTTAGTGAAGCGCTCCTAGAGCTGTTAAGAGCGAGCCTTGTTTTGTGGTCTGTCAAGGATATTATTTGTCTTGCCTCTAAACCAGTGTTGGGCAATCTGTATCTTGCTCCAAGCAATTCATTTTTAGTGGTGCTTTTAACTGCTTTATTGGACAATCTCATCATCAGAACTTGACGGGAATTTCATTATTCTTTGCTTCTTAGATACTCCCCCCTGCCCCAAAATGATGCCGTATTTGCAGAAGCCACAATTGTTTTCAGGAATATTCCTTACAGGAAAAAAGTTGAGCAACAGTAAAGACGAATCGCATGCCCTGCAGTTACGTATGCCTGATTCCTCAATTGTCTCTTTTTATTGAGTTACGGCAGATTGAGATAGCAATGCTGTGTGTTTATTAGAAGGCAGAGTAAACGTGGTCTGGGGAATCTTTATTTTTAAAAAGTAAAAGAAAGATTTTTCTGTTAAAGCTGCTAACAGGTAAGAAAAACAGCTATTATTCTCTCTTTTTTATGTTTTAAAAAAGACTAAATTTTCTGAAACTATTTAACTTTCCTTCTTTGTCTGCTATACGTAATTTCTTTTTGGTTTTTTTTGTGTAATTGTTTAAATGTTCCGGTGTCTGTTATAACAAATTCTTTTCCATGTAATACACAGATCAGATCCAGAGCATGAAGCCCCCTAGGAACTAACGCATGGGTCACTGATGGACTTAGTGCTGTTGTGCATTTCACTTAACTTCTGCCTACGGATTAAATTCTATTGGCTGTGTTAAAAACTGAGTAGATTTGTGCAACATTTTTGTGGCGGGTAATTTAAAGCGAACGCCCACTCAAAATCAAAGATGCTATACAGCTGGCTGTTTCCATTTTTAACATTAAAACTTCCTTGAGGTCCCTGCCGCTCACCGCAGAAGCAGTGTCACTGTCTCCTCCCTGCCCGGCGGATGCTGAATGCTTTCCCTCCTGTGCAAACACGAGGCACTTTCTGGCTCGCACTTCCAAGCCTCTCACACACGCGCTCTTTCAATTCGCCTTCCCCAACAGTGCCAGTGCAAGGTACGCGGCCAGCTATGACCAAGTCAGAAACTGCAGCAGAGTGTACTCAGAGGTGTGGGGCCCTAGCTCCTGGGCAGCTGGCCAGCTGCTCGAAAGCTAATTCATTAAAAAAAAAGAAAAAAAAAATTAAAAAATGTTTCAAAGTCCTGTTTAAATAAAATATAAGAAGAAAGCACTCGAAAGAAGCATGTTGTCCTTGATCAAAGAAACGACCGTGGGTGGTCCACACGTTGCCAACTGGGTGGGTATGTGAACTTTTGGTCGGATTTACTGGTGGTATTCTCTCTTCACATACAAATAAATCTTGTGGAAGACTATCTTGGGCAAAAATATTTTTACCTCACTCCCACTTACTTTATTTTCCATTTATTTTTCAGAGGACTTAAAGGAGAAAAAGTGCTGTATTTTTATTTTCACATATATGTATGAAATGTATTTTAACTGTTACTTTCACCGAAAACAATAGGAGACAAAGAGATCAAAGAAAAAAAGACTCTGTATGAGATCCAATCTTACAAATCAAACACACAAAGTGGTAAAGACAAGGACTTACTTTCTGGCAGCTACCATCTCCTATATACATAGGCTTCTACTCAGCTGGTTTGCTTTATTTGATAAATGAAACAGATGTTAAAGTTTATTATTTAAGCTAGGGGAATCGTCAGTATGCAGCTGGGGGGTAGATGTTGTTTATGTCTCACTACCAAGAAAAAATTACTTTTTAAAAAAATTGTCTAAAACATTATTGTTTTGGTTTAATATCAGAGGGCAGGTGGCTGTTAAAAGCATTATTCACTGAAAATAAGCCACATGATACACAAGAGCAATTTTCGAGAGCTAAAAGTTACACCAACTCCCTTGTTTACCACTTTGAATTGCGCAGAATCTAAACTGTTCAGTTATATAGCAACAGGGTGCATTATTTAAAATAAATGTACATTCCTCCTGACTTACAGAGCCCGTAACTTCATGGTGGCTAATGATAAAAATAAAAACACAGTGGAAAGAAACCCTGTTTGCATCTTAGATCGCAATGCAAGCAAAACCTCCTAACTTCCATACCTGTAGCCTACAGCAGTAATGTGCTGCCGCTGACAATTCACTTATTTCAAAACAGGTCTCTGTGCCACCGTATGCAAGTTGTAGAGATTCTTCATCTTCTCCCCACTCTAATCTGTACTCAGAGATGTCAGCACCAGAACATTCAGGACTCTGCAACACAAATATTTATGTGGTTCAATTCAGAAACGAGCACATCTCCGAGTCTCGCTGCGTAAGGAATAAAGTACACGGGGAAAAAAACCCCAACCTTATTTTTAAATTAATACACCATTACCCCTGCAAATAGAAATGCGCTGAATTAGTAGTCCCTAATAGGTTACTGAACCAGGTTCATTCTGCACAAAATTACCTGATAGAAATTCAGAGAAATGAGAAAGTGCAGCTACTTTGCTTTTCATCAGAACACTCAGGAATCAATTGTCCCTCCGCTGGCCCAGCAGCAGCACAACCGTGGAGGACTCAAAAAAGCATCAATCTAGCCTAGTCTAGTTGAGTGATCAAAACACAGCTCTGGAAGAGCCAGCCTTCAGGCCTGAAGTAGTTACTCACATTACTGAGAAAAGAACAACCTCTACAAGCGAGGTTTTCAGCTGAAGTCACCCATCAAGCTAATGGTCCCAGTACGGGACACGGGAGCGTGGACCTGGGTACCCCAAAGTCCACAAAAACAGTCCTACTGGATCCATAGGTCCTCAGCAATCCCCGTATCTTCCCAAAGTCTAGGGGAACACAGACTAACTATCTGAATTTCCTGGAGATAAGCTACTGCGCAGTCCCCAGAACAAAATATTTTGTGTTTTTACCAGAACTACCTAGAGTTGTACTGTGCGGACCGAAGCAGCTCGGCGAATCGCTGCTCTATGTGCGGCAGTGTGGTCTAGGGTATGGCAAGGACACTGCGATTACGGCATGCAAGGTCTAATTTCCAGTAAAAGGATACAGAGCATCGCTGCACGCCACGATGACCGCCCCGCACGTGCACACGGGCTTCTCCAGCTATGGTTCTGAGCTTCCAGCTATTTCAGGAGGAGCACTCAGAACTGCTAAGGCAGCGTTTTACAACAGTGTGTGAAAAAGGCATGGTAAGCATCGCAGTGCGCTCTCTACCCAGACAAAAGAACTCCACGGCCCTCGGCTCCTTTTCCTTCGTATTCCTATCAGCCAAAAACCCACAGACTCTTTAAGAAAACATAAGCATCGCAAACCACAATACTCCTTCCACATCTTCATTTTTAGCTAGAATAAACAAATACATCCTGCATATAAATACAGAGCCTACGAGAAACACTGCTGCACTCGCTCATGGTTGGGGAGAGCAAACGTCTGCCCATACACTCGTTAAAAAGGTAACATTGAAAAATCTAGTGCGACTTCTTAGTGCTTAGCATCACAAAATGTTGCAAGAAATATCAACAGTTATCCCTCAACTGCAAACGCACCTGTTTCATTATAAAATTAAACTCAGATTACGTTTATACGTAGACATGTTGTTAGCACAAACAATTTATTTGAGCATGAAATGAAGGTTAGCAACTTCTTTCTCAAAGGGGGCATCCTTTTGTGGAGGGACCTGGCAGATGCAGGGCCGGAACTGCTGCTAGGTTTTCAAGGAACGTCCGCGGCAGAATTCCAGCACCATCGCTCCATACCACAACTTTATTTATGACAACATCCTTTCTTTTCTGCCTTAATGACATAATTTTTTTTTTTTTTTAAATTACAGCAATCAATCCTTCAGCATTTCAGCTAAGATTTATTTTAAGAGTCCGACGTCTACGATCCCGGAGAATGGAGAAGGAATGCACATAAACTAAAATAAAAGTAAATATTTGCAAAAGAGACAAACAACTTTTGAGGAAAAAGGTCTACACTGTAAGCATTTGTGCAGAGCTAATTTCATATCAGACACTCCAACTTCAGCCAAAATCAAATATTTGCTTTCACAATTCCACCCCAGGACACGCTGAAAGCCTGCAGAGAGCACTTCTACCCGACCAGCGCTCTATCATCTGACGCCAGCGTAGGAGGTCTTGTGCCTGATCCTGGTCCAGATGACTCATGATCAACTTCACCCAATTCTTTGAAGAGAAAAGTAGAGATGATGTTCTAGAACAGAAGAGTTTCTGTATACAGTTTTCTCACACACACCCCCCCCACCCAGTTCCAAACCAGTGAATAGCTCTCAAGTTTTGTGGTGACGGTATTAGTTTGGATAAGCAAGGTGGAAATCCAACAATCAGGGCACGTGACTCACCTCCCAGCTTACAAGTACACGTGTGTCGGACAGAAAGGAGAGGGAAGGTGCTCTGCACTGGCCAGGCGGTCCTGCTGCTGTGGTGACTTCTGTAGCTTCCGAATACGGCCCGTACTAGAGGGGAACAAGGTGTCTACGTTAATATATAAACGTACAGCCATCTCACATTCCTCAGCGGCTTTCCAATAACAGCACACAGGAACTTTTTCAGTGCAATAAACTTTCTCGGGTTTGGTGCTTCCGACACTCGCACCAAATATCAAAGTTCAGTATGAGACCATGTAAATTACTGCAAAGTGAAAACGTGAGGTAAGCTCAGGTACGAGCAGACACAGCATACGTCCTCCTGTGTGGCAGTGAGCACCCATGAAAGCGTAAGCCACCTCCTGTTTACCCAAGAGTGAGAACGTGCACTCAGCAACAGAACAACTGAGGAACAGTTTGTGTCCCTCTACCTTACCTTAAGGTAACGCGTCCGCATGGCTGTGCCGTAGCCCAGCATAACTGGCTTCTCGCGGATATAAGGAGGAACGCAGCAACAGTAAAGCACATACCGGAGTCCAAATGCAGCTTCGTTTATACAAAATGTCTGCCAGGTGTTAATTATGAAAGGACAGCATGTGACGGAGCCCCAGCCTGGGCTCAACGTGCAGAGGCACACCGCGCACACGCTGTGCATGGCTTAGCTCCACGGGCAGCTAAGTCCACTGCTCAGATAACTTTTGAGCCCTTGCTAGGAGAATAATTTAAATGCATATTAGCAAAAGAAAAGACAGATTTCAAGACCCTGGAAAACTGGCGTCAGTCAGCAGGGCGAGGACAGGAGAGAGATAACGGTGGAAATAGCCTTTCTGAGGCCACATGAGTGAAATAATGAAGTTTGTTCAGTACGTCCCTCAAGCTAATTAGAAATTGTTCTCCAGAACCAAGCAGCTTCACCGGAATCAATTAGAGGAAAAATACTGATGTTTACTTATTTTGGAATGCAATAATAGCAAGTATGAAAAAAATGGGCCACTATAAAGGCTGAACAACACCAAAATTACGCCACGTCTCAACAGACGTGTCAGTATGTGTGCCATTGAGAAATGCACACTTCAGAAAATCTCATTTATTGACTTCTGCTGTTCTCTTTACCGAATGGGAGGAAGAAAGGTGTTTGCATCTGGTAAAGAACACCCCCCACCATTTTGCATCTGGTAAAAAAACCCCAACCAACCCAAAATCATAGAATCATAGAATCATAGAAAGGCAGGGGCT
>VZSC01008994.1:230568-254492 GCA_013398225.1 Steatornis caripensis | reverse complement strand
GAGAGAAGGAGGCTGAGGGGCGACCTCCCTGCTCTCTCCAGCTTCCCGAGGAGGGGTGGTGCAGAGGGAGGTGCTGATCTCTTCTGCCTGGTACTCAGTGCCAGGATGCGTGGGAATGGCTCAAACCTGCATCCATCAGCCGAGGTTTGGACTTGACATGAAGAAGCATTTCTTGATTGAGAGGGTGGTCAAAGCCTGGAACAGGCTTCCTGGAGAGGTGGTCGATGCCCCATGTGGGTCAGTGTTTAAGGGGCATTTGGACAACACACTTACGCTTTTGCATGTTATTCATAGTCAGCCCTGAAGTGGTCAGGCAGTTGAAGTAGATGATCATAGAGTATTTCAGTTTGAAGGAATCTACAATTCTATTCCCATATATGCATGAAATACGCAAATAACAAACTGAAACATGATCAGATTTTGCCTTACTAGGATTAAATATTTTGTTATTGTTTCTCATAACAATTGTGGATAGAACTTGAAATGTTTTTATGACCTCACAGTTCATATTTCTACATATTTTTGTTGAACAAGTAAAATTTTCTCCTTCACAGCATTTCACGTGATCATAGGAACAATCTGTTTTTGCTCTGCTTTGTCAAACCAGCATAACAGACCTTTCAAGTCTCTTTTAATGTCACTGAAAGCCGTGGTCCAAAAGATGAACTTCACTGCCATCTGCTGATGAGCCTGTAATATAGCATGTAGCTGATTATGGAGGTGTACAATTTCGGAGTTACTGTCGTTTGAACGCAACAGCTATCGTGTTCCCTATCGAGTGAACATGGTTTCTCATAGTGTAACTCACCAACAAAAAAAAAAAGAAGTCAACCCCCTCCCATGGCACTCCTACAAAGCCCTAAGTGCTAGTGAAGCATCCAATTTGTCCTGTAAATTACTTTGCCACCTATGTACTGTCAGAACGGGCCTGGGTTCTGTTTAATCACACATAAATGGTACAGATGCTGTCACACCACTGAAAACTCACATTTCTTCACAGTGAAGCATCAGTACTGCTGATGCTGAGGAATCAGGTTAGTAGCTTAGTAGACGTGGAATCAGTTAGTTAGACCTGGTGTCAAGTTAGAAGCTTACTTTTCTTTCTTGTTCAAAAGAAAGGTTACAGACTTCTAATTTTCAGTGAAAAACCTCTCAGTATGAGCTCTACATGATCCATCAATATCATATACATAAAAAATATCTAAATGTATCCTGTAATGATTTATTTTTTTAGACTAATCAGTGTTTGAATCTCAATAACAATTTTTACATGCCGGACACACAGTGAAATTGGATATTACAAAAAACTATTTAGCAAACACAATGTCTGCTGGTATGTCTTCTTTCCAGATCTAATTGTTACAGGCATTGAAAAGTCAGGGCTTTTTCTGTGAAGATTGGAAACTATATCAACGTCTGGATATCTACTACGAGGAGGTGTCGTGCATAGCTGTGTACCTTAATGTTTAAAACCAGAAAAAATATTTTCTTAGAAGAATTATTGTGAGACTTTTTAAAGATCACACAACCACACTTCAAAAAAAAAAAAAAAACAATTGCGTTCTGAATAGCAGCGTTTAACATTTACATTTCTCTTGTTATGAAGTCTGGAAATACACTTAACTGGGTAAAAATAAAACCAAGTTCTTCATACATACGTGATTCCAGCAGCTGGGTTTTAAATTAAAACACCAACTATTCTGTAACCTATTTCATGTTAAGATACATGCATGGACTGGCAATGCTGTGAAGCTTCTGACTCAGTGCTTTGCTGTACAGAGTGATAGATAGATAATAAGCAAATGTAATTGTTTTGCTGAATCAGTTCCTGTATTAGATAATGCTGAAAGAATCAACTGACTTTTACAATCAGTAAGAATCACAAGTAGAAATGCACATCTTATGGCACGTCTTTAGAAACATGCAGATAATTAATTATACCAAATAGATAGATCAATGCACTACGTTATACCTTGGATAATCTAATACAATGTCTCTTATACTCTTGTTTGACTGTATCAAAACATATTTATGGGATGTCCACATGTTCTTTTGCAATGCAATTTTGGATAATTTGGATAAATAGAGTATCTGAGCCAGTCTGGGAGTTATTTGTGAGATTTCTGTGTTTCTGAGATTGTTTGGGGGTTGTCGGCTCTGCTAGAGGTTTACTAGCTTGCATCCTAGCATTCACACTGTGCCCCTCGCCGTTCAGGCAAGGACCCCACAAGCACTTGGGCTGACAACAAAGGGGAGGGGGAGCTGGGTGTGCGTCCCTCAACAGCAGGAATCATGCAAGCACTTGACCAAGCGACAGTGAGGGTGAGGCGTGCTGTGTGCCGGGCAGCTGTTGAGCAGGGAGCAGTCCCCAAAGCATGACCTTGTGTCACAAGCACTCCAATGCTTGTTTGAAGGCAAAACTTGTCCAGGGAGCCAGGCCATTTTAGGAGAGAGATATAATTTATCTGTACTATGGTATTGTCCAGAAGCAAGATTGTTGTCCCTGCGTGCCATGTATTAGTGCAAGCTCAGCCACCGTGAAGCACAAACAGTGTAACCAAGAGTGACTGTGCAGAACGTGAAAGGACCTGTGTCTTCCATGTCTTCCCACACCCGCTAAGTCAGCATATGGCCCTGCGCTGGGAGGCAGTAAATATCGCGGGTCGTGCCATTGCCTGGCAGGTGGAAGGCAACAGATACGGCAAAGTTGTGTGTTCAGCAAACAGACCTTGGCAGCGCGGACACACAGTGCAGCAGTGCTAAGGTCTCCGGCAGCAGTGACCGACCCTGCTGGCTGTGGCACAAGCAGCTGTGGGACTCGCTCCTTGCCACTGTGAGAGCTAGGGAAGGGTTTTGGAACATGGGAGTTGCAAATCTGCAGGCCCTGGGTAGCTGAGTGTTGCAGGGAGAGTAAAAAAATGACAACTGCAAGAGGCCAGGGATACAGCAGAGAAGGACCTAGCTAAACCCTGAAAGTTTGTTTGCCGTTTACTACCTTGCCTGTTTTGAGAAGAGGGAGCTGACCTGTCTCACTCCTGCAGAAATTTTGCCTATGAAAATCAGGAACAGAGGGGCTATCGGGATGGACTGCCTAGGTAAGGCTAGAAATTGGAAGACTAAAAGGTTGCTAATAAGTACCCAATCTCCTGCAAGAAAAAAGAAGGGAGCACTAGATGATCTCTAGGGGTCCCTTCCAACCCCTACCATTCTACCATTCTATGATTCTATGAAGGAATTCATATCCATTTAATTTTTCTATCCTAAGCAGCCTGCATTAGCTTGTTATGGCACTCAGGATGCTGTGTGAGCTGGAGTGCAGATTGCTTTTGAATGATACTCAGTTTGGAAAAATGGAAAAGTTTTAGTGCTTTGGGGGTTTTCTATGATCAGAAGAGGCTCACAAGACTGTGTGACTCCTGTTTGTGTCTGGAGATTGCTTGTAGCGTAATGTGAACGGTGACACTAGGGCTGTAGCATTGCTGTGGCAGTGCATGAGATGGCTATGCTTTAGGCATAGACACACGCCTTTTTGATTTCCCCTTTTATTTCCTTATTCCTGTCTAGGAAGGGAGTAAACAGGAGCAACCTGTGGTAGAGAGTTTCAAGATGGATTGGACAGGGTGCTAGATAATCTTATCTAGGCTTCCTTTCCCATGGAATGCTGGACCAGGTGATCTTTCAAGCTCCCTTCCAACCCGGGCTGTTCTTTGATTCCATGTTCTGAAACTGTAAAGCCCACTTGCATCTTTCTTGGAGTCTCCTCCACTAAAGGGTTAAATTGGCTTAGGCAAAGGTGTGAGCTTAAGGGCCTTAGTAGCTTTTCAACAATCTCCTCTGTAATGCTCTTATTGTGGAGCAAGAAAGCTGACAGATGTATAGACAGGGAAATAGGTTGCTTTTATTTGCTATAATCAAATCTGCTTATCACCGCTTGTCTAATTGTCAGCTGTTCAAAGTCACACTACAGCTGTCCTTGGTATCTCTTACTGCCAATTTAAAGTAGAATTTCCCTGCATGAGGGATGCACGTAACCCTACAGGCAGCATTTGTGTCATAAGGTACAGAGATAAATTTTGTTGGGTTAACTGATTACTTGCTTGGATACATAAAGTGAATGCATCTGAACACATTTAATACATGTGCTCATACATTAACACATGTCTTAGCTGTGTATATACCTTTTATATAAAGTTCACAATCCATTGTAAGATATTACTTTGCTGCTTTATCAGCAATCTTATATGCATATAATAATATTAAATCTATAAATCTATGTCTGTACTTTTACCTGTTAAGCTTACTAGGCTATGCATACGGTGCTTATTTCTGCTGAAGGCCTTCCTTGCTGCAATCAGCAGCTGATTGTATTTAGATATTCCACCAGTGGCATGCTCATTAGTGCTTAACAATGGGACACTGACAATACAGGTATTGTGTGACAGCTGTAAGTTATCCAGAGAAATGAAGAATTTTTGTTACAGCTTGAACAGCTTGGTGGTAGAAAAGGGGTGAGAACAGAGGAGCCACTGTTTCAGGGACGTATGACATACATATAAACCTTTTTTTATAAAGAAGAGGTCTTAGAGGACCTGATTGTTTTCCTGCATTCTCCCAGAAATGAACACTACATCAGGTATCTGATACTCCATCTCAATTTGTTCATTTTTTTTCCACATTTTTCACATTTACGTGGTTACTTCTTCCTTTTCAGCAGACTTTATCTTATCTGAGCAAAACTTCCGCTCTTATAGAAATCATAACGGTGTACTAATTCACGGAACTCGAGTTTCAGAAGCTGTGCATTTTAATGTGAGAAAAATAGAGATTCAAGAGTTAATCGCTGAGCGCAGTCTGGGTGGTGGGAAGAATGGCCAGGTGGCTCAGGAGAAGAATGGAAAGACAATAAGTGTTGTTACCTCTCACCGGTTTCTTACTGACTTGCTGATGGGATGATTTCTAAATGTGGGGAAAAGGTTGGCAGCATTTAGTTAGGTCTGTGAGGAGAGTAGAAGTAATTTTGTGTAACTTGTATACAGAGTTTGATTTTCCTTGTGCAACCAAAATGCTAACCAAAGACTTCCAGAATCAAAGTTGTCATGTGTGTACTAATTGTGTTGTATTTTTTATCTATATGTATACATGTACTGTCTTATGTTTTTCTGTATACTAAAATGGAGGAAAATGAAAGCCTGGAAAATTTAAGGAGTCTGGCCATGCAAGGTGATGACAGAGCCAAAGCCAAGCCTTAACTTCAGAGACCTTGACAGTCCCAGTGGCCATCAAATTACTCCTGTGCCCAAATTTATTTCAGCTCATTTCCTCAGGAGAATCTGCCTTACTTATTGTTGAGAGAGCGCAGTAGGAAGAGGGTGGTTGGGGTGGAAACCGAACCCTTTCTTGGGAAATCTTTTGCATTTAGTTCACTATTTGTGCTTGGCTGTACCTGGAATTGTACTTAGGTGTTTTAAAGCCACCGGTTGTGGTTTAGGGGGGCCCTCTTAGCCTTTGGAATTAACCAGCCGCGAAGAAAGGCTCGGCAACGGGGTCAGGCTCGTTGACTGGGGGTCCTTTAAGTACCAGCACTGTCGCCCTTTCATCTCCATTTCCAGCAGCGGAAGTCTCACCTAGTGATTCGTTTTTCTCCAGACACAAGTTAAAAAAAAAAAAAAAGTAAAAACTGAGTTGCCGGGGCTGCAGTATGCTTTCCAAAATACTGTCTAGGTTCGTAAAAATGTTTTTGCTGATAGCTAAAAATTTCTGCCCAGCAGATGGCACAATTGCACAGTGCCTGAGACCTACTTGGGCATGTAAAACTGTAATTCTCTTAAACTGGTCTTTTCTACATGCTGTTCAGCTAGTTAAGATTACACGGAGTAATTGCACAGTGATCCGTACACTTCTCGTTCCACAGAAAACAGGGGGCATACCGTGTCTGTCAGTATCCTTGGAGGAGATGGTCCTTTTGAACAACCTAAGTCACTCCACTTTGTTGTGTTCTCAAGTCGAAGCCATTGTGCTTAAACTGAATGGTGCCACTTGGTTTCTAAAACGCAGGAAATGATGGCGGTGGTTTTGGTGGACGCGGCCACTGCTGGGGAGGATCCTGAGCTCTTGGCGCCCCTCTCCTGGGAGTTGTACCCCCACACCCTGCCATGGCCCCTCTGCTAGCTCGCTCCTTCCAGCTGCTCACGGTCAAACCTGGAAGCTCCCAGAGGGAATATGAAGAATATGAGTGAGGCAGGATAACGCTCTTTCCTGCTGTATCGCTTGCCTCTACCCTGGACTGCACCTGATACTTTGCCAGCACACCCTGACATACAGACGCTTGTTTCCTTAAAGACGTTAGTATAGCTCATTTTGGAATGGATTTTACAGTTATTTAATGAATAACACCTTGTAAGTGAATTTCTAGCAGAATTTGTGCATACTATAATTCTGAAATGTCTTGTAGTGGTTGGAGGAAAATTGTATTCTATTGTGCAATTAGAGGCCAATTATGAGCTTGCATATTCCATGTGTAGTTAAAATTGAAAAAACATGATGGTTTTTTCCAGACTGTTCAGAGGATTGAAACTAAAGGGTCCTAAGGCTTAGATAAAGTGAAATTAAATCTGTTGTTAATGGGTGTTTCCTTGATGAGTGTTTTTGCTTTGTCCCTTAAGGATTTTGTGGCACGGTTTGTTGGGTTTTTTTTTTTTTTTTTTGTGGGTTTTCTTTTGTTTTTGGTTTTGTCTTTATTTCTTTGCCAAGAGAACATCCAGAGATGATAAGACATTTGGATTACGAAGAGAAAATAGAAGACGTCTCAGTACACTGATGCCGAAATGAAGAAACTGCAACGCCTGCTCCCAATAGTGCAAGCAGGCCTTTACAACCACCTCTTTGAACTCTCATATACTAGAGTTGTCTGTTCTTACACTTCAAACTGGAAACTTGGAATATGCTTGCATACAGCTTCTTTCTTGTATCAGTTATCACTTCTAGTGAGTTTACAATGCTGGCATCTAAATACGACAGTTACAGAAATCTGTGGGAAATTTGAAAAGCTGATATTTACTCAAAGGCTTTTTAGGTTGGATTGTTCCTGCTAACGTTTGTAGTTGCTGTCTATGCGGGTCAGAGTAAATATTTTGATATCGTGAGGTGCTTTATATAAAGTATGGCGTTCACAATTGTAAAAAATTGCTTGCAGCTAGCATAGACGCTTTTCTTCCCCACCTCTGCCCTGTATAGCAAACTTGTGGAAAGTAGAGAACTGCTCTGTGAAGAATCCAACATCTGCCTTACTTTGGTTGCTTTTCTCAAAAGCAATGGGGAGGGAGTAACTCAACAGTAAGCTCTCAACATTATAGTTACTGTCACTGACTCCTCTCATCTGTGAAGATGGATTCAGATGTAAACGTAGATGCACGAGTGGAGCTTTTCCAGCTTTGTCACATCTAAAAAACTCTAGCAAAGCAATGTATCCTGAGCCACATCCCTACAATTTTTATGGCTTTCTCACAGAAGGAAGTTGTCTGTAGAATATGTGATTAAATTTAAGGAGAAAAACAGTGCAGTTACTACATAATGTTTCTTAATGAACTTTCCAGAGAAAGTCCTTATGCAGATACTGCAAGTCCATGAGTGAGCATAGAAGATAATCAGATTTGGTAATCAGAATGATCAATGTCACTTACATGCCCCACTTTGAATTGTCCTTAAATGCGTTCTGATCAAATCTTATTGCAAGTCTTATTTAAAAATATGAACTCTGTCAGAAACTGAAACAATCTTACTACTTAGCATTATTTGCTCCTATCATTGCTGACAGTGGTTCTGGAAACCATTTCATAACTCTCTGAAACTTGAGAAGGCCAAACCTGAAAAAGATGTGATGTGGATATACCCTTACCAAAAGCTATCAAACACCCTGGTTGCAGGCGAGTACTTAGAAGTCTTCGATTTTTGCCTGTACTCACGCACGGCAGAGCAGAGTGTGTTAGATACAGTCGCGGGTTCCTATTCACCCAAACAACAGGAGTACAGAAGGGGAGTTGCATTGGGAGAGAGTTTACTCTGATTAGTGAAAATACAGCTGCACGGTGCACATCAAAAAGCTATGCTCGGTTGCAGCTGTCCAACAGTGCCTCATAAGCTGGATTCATTTTTATACATTTACACCACCATACAAATTTTTTAGGTTAAAATAACTTAGCTTCTATTAATCTTTGTAATAGACCATTCAAGGCTGCCTCGTCTTGTTCTCCTTTTCTATTAAATCCTTGGAACTGTCTTCAGAGGATACTTTCCTAATCCTCTCCTGGATTTGAACTTGGTTTTCTTTGTACTGTACTGAGCTCCCTGTTGGAGGAGAATTGCTGTTGTTTGCCTGAGCTATCAGGCAAACTCAACTGCAATGAGCAACTCAACTGCCAGGAAGCTCCATGAAGATGAATTGCTTTCTCCTATAGTTACTCAGCCATGCATAGAAGCTGCATCTTGACATCATGTAACCAGCTACAAGGAGTTAGAAATAGTATTTTGCATAATTTCATAATTTCTACAATAGTTTAATAAATAATTTGCAAAGACTGGACAGGCCAAAGCACTATTGCTAGAAGTTTTAATGCCAATAAAACTTTATATAAAGACCACACATGGCTGGAAGCCATAGCCAGCAATCTGGAAGTTTAGATGAGATGTTACAGCTGGTGTCCCTACCAGGAAACTTTGGCTGACGCGGATATGTTCTAGAATGGAGGTCAGTAGAGTTAAAATACCAGTTAGTGCGGTCCTCTGGCCTGCAGCAACTCTGCTGATTGATACAGGTCTGCTGATTCTGGGTGCAATGTTTTTCTTGAAATACTTTGCCCCTCCAGGAGACTCAGACTCTTTGCCAGACGCTGGTTTTCTCCACCCAACCTTGCTTGCCCTACGTGCAGTTCAGCCTTACAGCCAAGAAAAGGACATTTACCTACCAATGGCCAACTTTGCGAACATTTGTGCTTTTTATATTCCCTATGAGGATCAGATGCGCAGTTCTAATGCTTGCTTTAGGTAGTGAAACTAGAGATCTTCGTACTCTGTGTAGGCCCATCCCCAAGTGCCTTCATTTTTTGTCCAGAAGAAGCATAGGAACAAGTGTTAGCTTCCAAAAGGCAATTTGGCAAGCTGCCGCCTTAGACGTTTTATCCCTTCTCATCTAGATGTATCTGCAGAAATGCATCTAATTGCTGCTTGAATAGCCCTGTTTTTTCTGCCCCAGAAAACTTGTCCAGTGGTGATACAATCAGTGGATGTTTCTTTGACAACTAGGCTGCACAGCTTCTGCTGCTGGAACTGTTCCAGCTTTTCCTATCCAGTGTGGCTGCAGGCGCCTTTCCCAAACTGTGCTTTCTGGTTAGGACTGCAGTGGAAATATTTCCATTCACTGCAGGGGATAATGCATAAGACCTTAAAGAAAAATGAAAAGGCTACAGCAACAGATATATGCATTTGCAGGAAAATCTTTATGTGAAAATATTCTGATTTCTAAAACATTCTTACGGAGCCTCACTCTTCTCTCCTTTCAGGTGCATTAAGAAAATTCTTTGATGTAACATGCTCATCTATAAGGCAGCGGTGTGACACCAATTTATGTACTGCACTACTTTTTAAGGGGTGTATATTTATAAACTGTTTTGATGGTGAAGAAAACTAATTGGGCTGACTTAATAGTTCTTTTTCTTGAGAGCTAAGTTAGTAAGGTTTTTTAAATATATGTCTTCAAAATCATTAGGTAATTGTTTTTGCAGCAGTATGGACATTTCTTTGTGAAGATTTGACATAAAATATAAATTCCAAGCTTCACCAAGCAGCCTGAACTGATCCCTATAGGTAATAAAGTATTATTGTCTTCCTATTCTGCCTAAAAGTTCAGATTTAATAATCTCAAAACCAACCGTCCATTTCAGCTTAGAAATGATATCAACATGTGAGTATTATTTTTATCAAACTCGTTCTCTTAAAAGGGAACTGAAGGCAAACATATTGGGAGTGTAGTGTAAGCCACATGAAGATTAATTACTTTATTTGTACAAAATTTCTCAAATTTGTTAAGGGTTTAGATAAATACTATTTACTTAACGAAGTTAGATACAATGCACCAGCAAAGAAAATCACAGAAAATGATCATGTTTACTTTTCATACTTTTTCACTCATATGTGCTTGATGGAAGAATGGCATTACAACCACTAGCGTACAGTGTTTTCTCCAGTGATATGTTAAATTCAATGCAGAAATTAAGTTGTTACAACTTCCAGAGGAAAGTTTAAACTCATCAGTTTCGGATAGGCTGTAAACGTTGTCTGAGCGCTCACAGTTGTGGCATGCTGTAGGCAGGTAAGTGGAAGGAGCTGCTCAATGTCCAGCAGCAATCAGGAAAGGCAGTTTGTAAAGCAGTGCAATGAAGGACTTTTAGAGCCCTTACAGAATTAGAGAGTTGGCTATTCTATCTTGAACACAGAGTTGGAAATTAATTTTCAAAGGCATATAGCAGAAATTTAAGAGTTTCAATAAAAAGACAGTGAGATGACAACAGACATTAAAATCTTGCCCTTTTTTCCCCAAACAGATGACTAAGAGGTCTAAGAGAAGAAAAGCAGTAACAATAGAAAGATTGTTGTCATTTATAATTATATTTTGATAATGAGTGGTTTTATTTTATAAATGATTACACAAGTGATACTTCATAATTTTTTTGCTTGAATATCCCCTTCTTATAGCAAAAAAGGATGAGGAAAAGGCTGAGGTACTTAATGCCTTCTTTACCTCACTCTTCAGTAGCAAGACCGGTTGTTCTCCAAGTACCTGGACCTCTGAGCTGGAAGACAGGGACAGGGAGCTGAACGAAGTCCCCAGAATCCAAGTGGGAAATGGTTAGCAACATGCTACACCACTTACACACACACAAGTCTAGTGGGCTGAGTGGGATCCACCCAAGTGTACAGAGGGAGCTGGTGGAAGTGCTCACCAAGCCACTTTGAATCATTTATCAGCAGTCCTGGCTAACTGGGGAGGTCCTGGTTGACTGGAGGTTAGCAAAAGCCAGTCTACAAGAAGGGCTGGAAGGAGGATCTGGGGAACTAAAAGTCTGTCAGTCCGACCTTGGTGCTGGAGAAGGTTGTGGAGCAGATCATCTTGAGTGCCATCACATGGCACGTACAGAACAAGCAGGTGATCAGGACAAGTCAGCATGGGTTTATGAAAGGCAGGTCCTGCTTGACTAAGCTGATCTTCCATGACAAGGTGACCCCCTTAGTGGATGAGGGAAAGGCTGTGGATGTTGTTTACTTGGACTTTTACTAAGGCCTTTGACACTGTTTCCCACAGCATTCTCCTGGAGAAACTGGCTGCTCATGGATTGGACGGGTGTACTCTTTGCTGGGTAAAAAAACTGGCTGCGTGAATGGCCCAAGGAGTTGTGGTGAACAGAGTTAAATCCAGTTGACAGCCAGTCACAAGCGGTGGTCCCCAGGGCTCAGTATTGGGGTCAGTTCTCTTTAATATCATTATCAATGATCTGGATGAGGGGATCGAGTGCACCCTCAGTAAGTTTGCTGACAACACCAAGCTGGGTGGGAGTGTTGATGTGCTTGAGGCTAGGAATTCTCTACAGAGGGATCTGGACAGGCTGGATCAATGGGCTGAGGCCAATGGTATGAGGTTCAACAAGGCTAAGTTCTGGGTCCTGCACTTGGGTCACGACAACCCCATGCAATGCTACAGGCTTGGGGAAGAGTGGCTGGAAAGCTGCCTGGTGGAAAAGGACCTGGAGGTGTTGGTTGACAGCCCGCTGAATATGAGCCAGCAGTGTGTCCATGTGGCCAAGGCAGCCAATAGCATCCTGGCTTGCATCAGAAATGGTGCGGCCAGCGGGATGAGAGAAGTGATTGTCCCCCTGTACTCAGCACTGGTGAGGCCGCACCTCGAATACTGTGTTCAGTTTTGGGTTCTTCACCACAAGACAGACATTGAGGTGCTAGAGTGTGTCCAAAGAAGGGCAATGAAGCTAGTGAAGGGTGCAGAGAACAAGTCTTATGAAAAGCGGCTGAGGGAACTGGCGTTGTTTAGTCTGGAGAAAAGGAGGCTGAGGGGGGAGACCTTATGGCTCTCTACAACTGCCTGAAAGGAAGTTGTAGCCAGGTGGGTATTGGTCTCTTCTCCCAAGTCACAAGTGATAGGACAAGAGGAAACAGCCTTAAGCTGTGCCAGGGGAGGCTCAGATTGGATATTAAGAAAAAATTATTTACCGAAAGGGTTGTTAAGCACTCGAACAGGCTGCCCAGAGAAGTAGTTGTGTCCCCATCCCTGGAGGTATTTAAAAGACATGTAGATGTGGTGCTCAGGGACATGTGGTGGACGTGGCAGTGAGACGTTAATGGTTGAACTTAAAGGTCTTTTCCAACTAAAATGTTTCTATGATTCTTGTATACAGAGTAAAAACTCTGTGATAAAATGGAGCATCTAAAGAACTCATACAAACATTTGATGTTTCTGTGAGAAGATTTTTCAGTTATACAATAGTGAGTAGAATGCAATTGTGAGGGACATCAGCTTTCGTATTTTAGTATAAACTGGGTCAGCGTTGTCTACGGCAATTATTACTGTAAAATGTTTCTTTAAGTAACAGAGTTAGTCTTTCTGGTTACTTGTAAACAGAAGGTATAATGCCTCCTAACCTCTTAAAATTAATTCAGCCACATCCTCTCTTTTCCCAAGAAATACTGTTTCACTAGGTAAGTGATAGTTGTGCGCAAATGTGCTTTGCATTGGGGTAAGAACACTGAATATGGTATTAATCAAAGTTTTAACTGGGTCAAATACTCAGATGAATATAAACTGGCTGAGGTCCACTGAAGACCTGCCAACATGCAGATTTGGCCCAGAACATTTGATGAAGCTAAAGTAATGCTGAACACATTCTTCAAATGCTATCCTTTCCCAGGATTGCATATTAGGTGGAATTAATCAGAGATCAGAACAGATTAAGTGCTTATAATAATAGCAAAGTACAAACAAACAAACAACACCCCCCCCCCCCCCCCAAACAAGTCACATGTCTTCCTGTTACATTCCTGTTCAATGCCAATCTCCTCTACTGCTCTAGCAATCTTGCAGCTGATTAGGTTGGCCATAATAACAAAAGTTCATTACAATAGTTACTTTAAAAGAGCAGTTATGTTTTTGCAAGAATAATGTGCCCCAGAGGCTGTATGTATAGAGGCAGTAGGACTCTCCACCTCCTTCCAAGGTCACTTGAAAGCAGCTGTGAGAGCATGAACTCAGGTGTGTAAGTACCTCATTAGAAATGAGTGCAGTGCAGGGAGACAGAGGCCAGCCCAAGACTAGGGCTCCCAGGCAATACGACGGTAAAGCCAATACAAGGTATTTTAATTAAAGCTGCTCGTCTCTGCCTTTGCTTGGCAAACTTTTAAAATGGATTCCCTCCCCTGCCTTTCTTTTCCTGATTGCAAGGTAACCACTTCAACTTTTTGAAAGTGCTATTCTGACAATTTGCCACAGTGATTAATTCCATCTCCCTCTTACATCTTCTTTGCACAAAGAAAGAATTGAACAGTCTACATCAGCACAGATGTGGCACCATGGGATGTTTAAGTCAACTTTGTAATTAAAGAAGAATGGTAAATGTGGCATGTCAGTGTAATAAATTAATTAGAATTGCTAGCGGGGAAAAAAGTCTCACTTTCATTGTTTCTTCTACAGTGGCCTGGGAAAGATAAGATTTGTTCCTAGCCATATGTTGAAACACATTCTTTTTTGGCAGGGTTTGTATGAACGTCAGTTTTAGGGATATATATCAAAAGCAAGACAACAATAAAGCCAACAAAGAGTTTCTGAAAGCAGCGTTCAAGCTGGAGAGTAAATATCAAGAAGGAAGCGAAGTAACTCCTGGAGAGCTAACTTGGAAACCAGTGAAGATATTGCGACCCAAATAACCTTGGCCTCAGATACAATTTCTTCTGCTTATCCAATATGTGGCAGGCATAAGTCTGTGACAGGAGTCTCTTCCAAAATGTAATGATTTCAACTGAAATATAATCACTGAGTCCTTAAGGTTGGTTGCAGTTGTGGTGGAAACGGTGGGTTTTCCTTTACATACAAATGCTAAACAGGACCTTTCCAGGTGCTCAACTGAGACGTGGTTGGGGCTGTGCTTTGGATTTTCAGAGGAGTTCTAATTTCTTGAGTTTTTGCTTCAAATTAGTAAGCCTATCTATATATCATTTTTATGCACCAGTTTTTTAATAGCTGCCTTTTTCCTCCATCCACCCCTCTAGTTTTCACCATGATATTTACCAGTCTTTGCTAATGTATTGTGGGAGAGATTTTCAGTCGTACAGTTGCTGCTGGAGGAGAATTAAATCCTAATGCTAGTGCATTACAACTTCAATAAGAAACAATTTCTTTCTACCATCTGAGTTTTAGCCTTTTACAATCTATTGAAGAATCTCCTTTCTATGGCGAATGCAGGCTCTTGCAACAGCCTATTCAATTGAACTTCAGTTTCCTTGTGGTGTACGCAAGAGGCAAGTCTCTGCAGGACACGAAAGACTATTGCATTGCTCCTTATTTGCCGATGCCTTCTAACTTTTGATTTAAACATCTTACGTACACTGTAGTGTGAGGGCTGCCTGCAGGCTCGGACGAAAAGAAGGCTGCTGCCTTGCGTGGCTGGCAGCTATAGGAGGGAAGGGCCAGAAATCAGTTATCTCTTTCTAAACTTTGGGAAGGGATGTCATGTCACAGCTGTGGTGTGTGCTGACGCTTCCTTTTCCAGGTCAGTTGTCCTCAAGGCACTCTGCCCCATGCCCCAGCACATGGAGACCCTACCCCTGCACCTCATCTCAGGCAGCAGAGAGCACTCAGCTGCAATGCTCACTCAACACTCTTTGCTAACCTGTCCCAGTAAATGTATCTCTTATGCAAGCACGTGGAGTGTGTTTCCTGTGCCATCAAAAGCAGTGATATGTGTTTTGTCCCAGGTTTGTGCGTAGAAAATATCTGGGAATACAACAGTATGAAAAACAATGTCATGTTTATTATAGGACTGTGCAGGTACAAACAAGAGGGCTGCATTGTGCAAAGTGCTATCCCTGATCAGTGAGGCTGAGCTCACATTCAGCCTATAAACTCACTGTAACTTGGACAGAGTAGAGGAGACATTTTACACTTTTCTTTGTATACTACAGAAAAAGACAACCACACATGTACTCTCACAGACAGACACAACCCAGTTTGTAAATCAGCAGGAATACCATGATAATATGTAAAATGTTGGGAATGGTGACAGGATTTTTCTAAAAAGGGAGGCTTCTATAGAGAAAGATAAAGGAGGATTAGGAAGGCAGTGAGTGGTCTGGCGAGAACAGAAATCAGGTGAAATGATTTTGTGCAGGAAGAAAGGTGCAAACACATGGACGGGCTGCAGCTGGGGAAGCTCAGCCTCAACAGCATGAAAAGCCTTTAAGTGTTTCTAAACCTACACAAATCCTGTATGCCAGCCACATAAGTATGCATACCAAGCACAGTACACCAAAGGTAAGTAGGTATGAAAGTGTGTGATAGGGAGGGAGAAGAGGCAGGGTAAGAATATGCTGAGAAACAGGGACAAATCTGAAGCATTATTTAAGTACAAAAGAATTTTTTTCAGTGGTATCTAGAGACTTACTTCAGCCTGTATCTATGTCTTTTGGTGTCTAAATATCTTTAATAATACAGGTTGAAGATTCAATTGCTTTTCTGTGTGGTTCTTATTCACAGCTTCTCTCAAATAATTAAATCAATGCTGCTGCTAAGTGATGGTGCATTAGTGTGGAAGTAATGGTCTTGAACCTTGTATACTCCTGGTTCCGAGGAGAAGAACCTGAAAAAACAGGTTGCAGTCTACTTCGCTGCAATAATCCTTGGCATGTGTGTATAGAGGGGAATCTGGTGGCTGATGTTTGCAATACTCCATAGGGACGGCTGAGACAGGCTCTAGCTCTCCTAGGAGCTCAGCATTTGTTAACAAACTTCCTGATACTTCTCAAAGACAAGACCACAACAGCAAAGTAATTTTTTTTTTTTCCTGATGTGACGTTAGGGTAAGTTTTGCCATATTACTTGTTAAGCATTTGAATAAAAATAGCTTCTGGTTGTGTTGTAAATAAATACCCCAAAATATTTAGCACATGATGGTGGCAGTAGAGGTTGTACTGGAAAGGGACACGACCTGTTTTCCATCTGATTTTTTTTTTAAAGTCTTAAATTCAGGATTATTACTCCCAGGCACTGTTAATATTAAGTTAGCTTGAGAGAAAGAACTGTTGTGCATGCATGTGGTGAAAAACATTAAATGCTCATGTGTTTCGGACACAACAATGAAGAACATCAGTAGAAGAGATTCTGTGGAGTATGTACTAACTTACAGTTATTGAGGTGACATGTAAATATTTTAACTTATCTATTGTAGGGCATAGACAGCTGTGATTCATTAAAAAGACATGAAAAAATACAGAAAACAATCATTCTTCTGGTGTCCTGGAGCAGGAATAAAAAGCCCCATGTACAGCCCCAAGGAAAGGCTGTGCCACTACCAGCTTAGCCCCAAGCATGCCAAGTACAAGGTGGAGTTTTCCAAGGTTTCACCTGTCTCTGTTCTCTCTGTTGCTCTTTATGTCATGTAATAAAAGTTACTTCTTCTCTCTTGTCCTAGTCTGGTTTGTTAGTGCATATGGCATATAATACAATATTACTTGTTTTATCCCTGGAGTTCAGTTACTCCTTATCTTTCCATTAGGTTTACGAAGAAGCTAGGGTAAATTTGATGTTTTTTCCCCCAATATGTGCATTTTAAGATAAGGCCCCAAAGAATAAAGTAATACTTTATAAAAAGGATCATCTGAAAAGTAATTGAACTGCATAAATGTCACATGGCAAAGAGAGAAAACAGGTCTGACACATGTTTCTGGATAAATTTGAGATACGGAAAATAGTCTTTCAAAAAGTGAGGAAAGATAAAACATATCATGAAGAACTTGTTGCAGGTGTGGTTACTTACTGTTGAAGTATGAGCCGTAGCAATACATTAGCAATAATACTTATTAATGGAACAAACCATCTCATGATTAATTATGAAGTGCCAAGTGCTCTTGTTAAGCAGAGTTACTTCTGATGCTGTCCTGGTTTGACCCCAATGCAGTACTCCATCCAATACACATTATGCTCAGAATAAAGGTGAGGGATCACAGGGGTCACTCCCTCTCCCTTTATGGCCAGGGCACTGATGGGCTCTAACGGCCCCAAGCAGCCTCACCTGGTGCTTCCACCCACACCTATGGCCCAGGAGCCTATTTCAGTCCAGCGTGGGGCTGATATTGGGGGCTGGTGAAGTTGCAGGGTGCTGCTCTCCAACTCTACCTGCTGAGGAGGACTCTACCTGATTATTCTGCTTTTGATCCTGAATCCAGCTCCTACCTGCTGCTGAGTACAGTCTGGAAATTTCCTGGGGTGTGCCCTACAGTGTCCGGGTGATGTATTTGTCATTGGTGGTGGTGGGAGCTTGATGTTTGGTTTGTGCATATTTTTCCCATTATTATAATACATAATTCTTGTAGTTAGATTAAAGCTGTTTATAAGACTTCTAACCCATAAGTCTCTTTCCCTTTTCTCTTTCCTCTCCATTTTGGGAAGGGAGGGAGTTAACAAAGAGCATCTGTCATTCGTTTAATAGCTAGTCCAGCTTTAAGCTGTGACAGATGCCAGTTAAGAAAACTTAGAAATCGCTGAAGCCAGAATTTCCTATGTCTGTGAAAAATACTATCAATACTATTCATCCAGCATGCTGTCCAAGTCCATGAGTTTATTATGAAATTGCAGTTCTAGAGCTAATACAAATAAAAAATGCAATATCCTTTAAAAAAGGGAGAACTAGACATGAAAGATAGCAAATACCAGTAAGTATATTAGTACGAGTGGGTGGAAGAAGACTTTTTTTTTTGGTCACAGAAGTGGTTCCAAACAGTGCAAGTATTTGAATTCATGACCTCTGACGTTCAGCAAAATATGTTAGAGGTGAAATAGCACATTTCCTGGTTTAGCTGCTGTTATGCACAGGATGAACAGCAAGGAAGTGAGGCAAAAGTGGGCTGACTAGACAAGGTTTTCAAGTGTTGCAAGCAACAGCTTGAAACTTTAGGACTAGTTACCAAAATCTGTAGAATGTAGAAAAATCCAAGACGGCTGTTAAAAGATATATGCAATTATTCTTCAGCCTAAGTCCCTTGCGGTTGGTGATGAGAGCACCGATTAGGTACTGTCACTGAGTCAAACAGATAAAAGCTTTACAGCAAAACGTTAGAGTGAGTGCAACCATTTAGTGTTTCTAAATAGGGTTCTGAGACTGATGGAAGGCAATAGGGGTCCTTTGGCGAACTTTGAACTCTCTTAAGGTATTTCAAGTGTTTTATGTATTTATGCTTTGTATAATTCAGATGTGTATTTGGCAGACCACAGATTTTAGATGTTGTTGTTGTCATTGTTCCTAGTTAAGGTTCATCAGCTGGTTGATATTAACATAGTCAAAACTGTAAATAATATATAAAAATCTGTGTATTTTACACACACTGACAATAAAGACAAGCATACTTTGATATGTAAACTCAATCTGTCATTATTAAATAGGGCTGAAACTGCTTCAATGATACAAAAATTTTAAAATGCATCTTTTACTGTTATTTCAGTGAGTTCAGACCATAAAAGTACTTTGTTGCCTTTCTCCCCTCTGATGTCACTGGAAAATTACATTTCTAAATATCTTTGTGGATATGGCCTCTGGTGCCAAGGAATTTTAGCTGTGGATCAGGAGCCTGTTATCCAGGCTTTGCATTCTGCAAAGCAGTTGTTCCACAGTATAAGAGCAAATATAAAGGAGTTGGCAGGGCAAAGTGGTAAACCAGTGGAGCAAGATTGTAGAGAAAGAAATAGGCTGTGAGATCTAGACTGTTGGTTCACAATTTATGTTGAAGTTTGGCTGTAGGTTATTTTTTGATGTATAATGGAAAAGGAGATGTTGAAGATTGGATTTTTGTGTTCATATGCAGCTGCTTTGCCCAGAACAAGCATGGTGCAGAGTAAGCTATGAAGGCTTCGTTGGCCTCTCCAAGTGGGGAGTTAACCCCCTGTAGTGGAATGAGACATGATGTGGATAGCGAAGCACAGCTTCTAGTTGATATAACAGGGAAGGAGAAAAAGTAAGGGATGGCCAGGGAAGAACTGTGTACTAGGAAAGTCAATGTCTAAATGAATTTAAGCTGTAGTGGTGCAAGATGAGAGCTTTCACCAGACTGACGGTTAGACAAAAGTTTCTTGGAGAGTCTGTAAGTTTAATAATTTTTACTGAAGTTTTTAGCAGGGTCACAGTGACAGTGTACTTCCGCAGGAATCTCTGTTGTACAGTGTGCTTAAACATCACCTAGAAAAGCAGATGGGTATTAAGATGACAATTACGTGCTTATGCCAGTAAGTTATTATGGGTACCCCCATTTTAAGAGACAACTGATTTTGGATTCTTCATCCTGGATAAGATATGAGGAAGGATATGATAGACATGTAAAAAATGACTAGTTGCTTGGAAAGGGACTGATTGAGTTGGATGAGGCTGTAATCAGGAGTTAGGGCATAACAGGAAGGTAGAGAGTGGCAGGTTCAAGGTAAACAGAAGGTCATAATTCTTCAGGCAACATGCAGTTAAAGCTGTGGAAATTCTTGCATTCACAATGTCCTGTGGCTAAAGGTTATGTGGGAGACAAGATTATTTTATGCCATAGAAATACACTGAGGGCTACTAAAGGCACAGGAAATACATCTAGCTCCTTAAATTGGAAATGGGTGAATTGGTCAGAGGAAGGGTTAAAATATGCTTCTTTATTCTTCTTCATTTAGTTAGTTATTATCTGTTTTCAACTGTTGTCAGTGATGAGGCATAGGATTTCATGAACTTCTAATATGGATTCCTTTAGGATTGTGATCTGGAAAGATGATACAGTTGAATTACTGACATTCTCTTGAAGTCCATTTGAGAAGATGAAGGTGAATGAGAAAGTCCTCCAAAGATCACATGAAAGAAATAGACAATGATAAGAACCAAAAATCAAGACAGGACAAGAGTTTAATGACAATGAGCGTGATTGCCACCTATGCTAAAGTTGAAGAAACAAGGATATTGTAAGGAGTCAGCAGAGATTTTAAGAGTTTTCTTAGCTGAGTGTAAATGATAGAAACTAAAATATGAGAAGTACAGAAATGAACTTGGAAAAATATTATCAACGATACACACCTTCTGCAAGTTCAGGGATAAGTAAAATGAAGCTTTTGAGTGAGGAAAGTCACATTAAATGTGAGTTTGGGAGAAGAGAGACTGTATCATACTGTGTATTCTAAAGAAAAATGTAAAAGCAAGAAAATGGAAGAAAGTGAATTTCAGGTATATCAGAGATGGGCATGACGATGGGGAATACAGGAAGTAAATGTTAGATGTGAAAGTTGAGTTTCTGGTTAAGGTAGAGAAGACTCTTGACAAGGAAGAAGGTCTGCTTGTGATACTCGGAAGATCTTAATTTATCCTATGAATGCCACAAACTTGGTCTAAAATACAAACAGAAGTGGAATGATGCTCAGTGTCTTCTAGAAGGATGTATTTAGCGATGACAGCCATATTTGTTCAGATGAGGCAGTAAGTTGAAGAACTTATTCACCAATTATTACAAATCTACCACTGTCACAGAAGTAAAAATGTATTTTTAAATTAAAAAAGCTCCTGAGTACTGAAAAGGCAGAGATTTTAGGTGGTTTAGGCATTAGCCAAATGTTCGTGGTGAAGTCAGGAGAAGCTATGGAATTTAAGGGTAGAATGAACTATCCTGATTATGTAGATCATATATGAATGAACTCCAGTACAGACAAACTTTGCCCCAATGGTTTGATCCAATGATTCTAAATAAGACTTCAATTTTGATTTTGTGGAGTTAAACTTAATTTAGAGACTTAAGATGTTATTTCAATGTCTCAAATATAAGGGAACATAATTTAGTCTGCCTGTAGTATTTCAAACCATAAAAATATGACAAGCTTTTGAGAGACTACAAGGTGATACACTTATAACAAATAATTTGGGTTCCATTTGCCCCAATTACGAAATTCTGATGAAAGTTTTAAGTAGGTAAAGAAAATAAGATCCTCAATCTAATAAAATTTCAAATATTTTCATAATTGAAAAAATATCTTAGACAAAGCTGAATGCAGTTTTTACACTCTCTTCCAGACAAACAAAGTCTTGCCATTGAAATACTGATTTCACAATGTAAAACAGATGTATGATTATTTATGGATATCAAAAACTGCTTGGCTAATGAGTATAAAATATGATAAACTTATTTATTCCAGACCTATCTCTGGCCATCAGACAGTTGAAAATTTGTTTTAAAAAGTTCAATGAAACAATAATATTCTATCCCGAAAAACATGTAAGTGGGTATTTGTGAAAACAGAAATGTCAATCTTCAGGTCACTGTTTCAAAATATAATGAAATTAATGTCATGTTTTGTCTTTGGCTGTGTCTTTAAAGAGTCTAACATGATACGAAGTACGCTATGCAAAGAGTTGGCAATAGCCTAAAGCTAGCAGAATGAAAGATTGCACATTCAGATATGGGAGACAAAGGTGCAGGAGCGTAGAGAGGGAGGAGAGGAAGGAAACAACATGTCTGAAACTTACATACAAAAAAGTTAAATTTTCATAGCTATACGTGTAAAATAATGTAGTAAAATTTTTACCATTTAAATGGTTTTAATAAGATGTCAGGCTATACATGGACATCTAAATACTTCTGAAAATCTGAATCTACTCATCTTACACGTGCAAAAGCACATATATCTATACATTCTCATCCCCCACAGCTGCTCTGTTTTTTCGCTCAAAAATTTTATGCAAAAGACAGTAGTTATAACCAAAAGAAAATGTTTTGCAACCTAGCTAGTCCTAAGATAGCTGTAAAATAACAGAGAAAATGCTAACAGTATTCTTCACAAGAACTGTAAATTAAGAAAGGAAATACACCTCTAACAAGTCAGCAGAAAATAAATGAAAATAGCAGTATTAATTTGAACCCAAGACATGCCATTACTTTAAAAAAGAGTATTTCCAACAGCAAGGCAGAGAGACATTACTTGGCATAAGATAATATCAAACCAAAGAAAAATCATAATTACTTTGCAGTGAGGCTGTGGAGAGTAATTTGGAAATGCGGACCTGTTTCAAAGCCCCTTGAACTAGTCATATAATTTCATCCTCTTCAGCAAGCTATTTATCAAGGCTGACATTAATAAGAGAGACAGCACAATTTGAGCGAAAACTCATTTGAGAAAATAAGTGAATAATTGAGTTCACAGGCAAATCATTATGGGCGCAAACTACTTACCAATAGAAAGAACTGGCTATATTCTATTGCACATCATTACTTAAGTACTGTTACCACTTTTGACCTGAATTACTAGTTCTAAACCTGATGCCTTGCAGATTTTTCTACATAGGAGAAGTAAATGATAAAGGAGATAGATGTCTTTGATATATTTCTGTTTGCTTGCAAATGTAAAAAGGTCTGGAGGAAAAAGAAAACTAACAAATTGGACCAGTTTAATCTGCTGTATTTCCAAGATCTTTTAGGTGTGAGAATTTTTTTTGTTCACGCACTGTGCTTTGTTCCCTTTTCTTTTTTATTCCACCTATTTTTTCATTGCTTTTCAGCTCATAGGTTTCTTTTTAGTGCAACATGAGAACTAATACACATAAAATACCCTGTAGATCCTACTAATTCCAATTCTTGTGTACAAATAAAATATCTTTCTGTTAGAAATGGATCCACACAGTCCTTATGTTTTCAGATACATGGCATCACGCCTGCTGTTTTGTAGTACTGGAGCTTAGCTTTTGACTTTGTGGCATAGCTGGTCTTTCTTATGTGGAAAACCTTAGGAAGAAGAATATCTTGACTGAGGTCACAGAAATCCTGTTCTTAGAACATGAAGGTATGTACTTCACCCAATGTTACTCCAGCAAGTTCCCCTGAGTCTTTCTTTAGGAGTTTGATCGTTCAGAGATTTATAGTATTCCCATATGTCTAAAACCCCCTGTATTTCTTGAATACATTTTTCTATTCAGAACAGAGTATCTAGGAGTAGGTGTTCTAGGATGCACTTTGAATTGTCAAAGTTAGGTTATATTTTCAATATATATATATTTCTTCACCATACAGATACAAAATAATTTATACTATGTCAGAGATGACATGGTCATCTCATCCTTTCTATGAGGTCAGAGACAGTCATTAGGCAGAAATGTCAAACATCAGCTGTTAAGTCATGCTGTGAGCACTACAATTATTTATAGTATGTTTTAAAGAAACTATTCTGTAGATGCCTGAAAAGATTGAATGATGACCGATGAGGAAAAGAAGGCTATCAGGAGTAGTCAGCATGGATTCACCAAGGGGAAATCCTGTTTGACCAGTCTGATAGCCTTCTGCGATGGCGTAACTGGCTGGGTAGATGAGGGGAGAGCAGTGGATGTTGTCTACCTTGACTTCAGCAAGGTTTTTGACACTGTCTCCCACAACATCCTCATAGGTAAGTTTAGGAAGTGTGGGCTAGATGACTGGACAGTGAGGTGGATCAAGAACTGGCTGAATGACAGAGCGCAGAGGGTTGTGATCGGTGGCGCAGAGTCTGGTTGGAGGCCTGTGACCAGCGGTGTTCCCCAGGGGTCAGTGCTGGGTCCAGTCCTGTTCAACGTATTCATCAACGACTTGGATGAAGGGACAGAGTGTACCCTCAGCAAGTTTGCTGA
>VZSC01008994.1:207796-229848 GCA_013398225.1 Steatornis caripensis | reverse complement strand
TGTGGAATCTCCTTCTCTGGAGATACTCAAAACCTTCCTGGACACGTTCCTGTGCAACCTGCCCTAGGGGCACCTGCTTTAGTAGTGGTGGTGGTGGTGAGAGGGTTGGACGAGATGGTCTCCGGCGGTCCCTTCCAACCCCTACAATTTTGTGATACTGTGACTTGTTGCAAGCATTACACGCTTACATAGAAGAGATGGGTACCATAGCTGATTAGATTAAGCAGAAAAAAGTCTTCCAGTTAATTGCACCCATCAGTAACATACTGTAATCTCAAAATTTTTACAAAATGTCTTCTAAGAGTTACCAAGGATTTCAGAGTGAAGACTGTATAATTTAATTCGAGACAGGCAATTTTATTTTCTTTTTTATTCTTTTTTTTCCCCAAGAAAAATCTATACATGCAGTATTTCAGATGAAAAAGCCCTCCTTTTTTTTTTTTTTTACAAACTTGTGGAAAGTTAGGAAAAAACAGGATGGTTTCCTAATGCTGACTATGAAGTTACTAGAAGAGTTTCCCAATTTTTCTTGTGTTTAGCTCTGCTTTTTGTCATATGATGAACCTAAGTTTGAAATTGAAAGCAATACATACTACTGAGTTTTGAGTAGTTTTTAATGACTGTGTCAGTATTTAGAAGTTACCTGTCATATTGCCAGCTCAGGATCATAGTTGCATGCTCTTATAGTCAAGTGATAAATTAACCATGTACTAAGATTATCTATCTTCACTTAAGCTGAGCTGCATGACCTCATTTAGTCCCTTCCATATTTATCCACTGATTCTTGATCACTTATCATGGCTTTACCCAAACATTGCTGGATTTATAGTTAGAGTATCCAACTAAGTTAGAATAACATCTCTTTTTAATAGAGGGGTAGCTGAGGCATGAAGCAGATTCAGTTCTGTTGTAGGTGGAACCTGGAATTTAATTTCTTTGTTGTCTGCGCTGGAAATCTACTTCAGTTGAATTAACAGTATGTCAGCTACTCCCCTGAAGCTGCTACTGCTCATGACCTCCTGCACATCCTATCTTCCACTACACTTTGCTGCCCCAAATCACAGACATCCAACCCCTTCACAGCCTAGGTCCTGAACAGAGANATAGAGGGGTAGCTGAGGCATGAAGCAGATTCAGTTCTGTTGTAGGTGGAACCTGGAATTTAATTTCTTTGTTGTCTGCGCTGGAAATCTACTTCAGTTGAATTAACAGTATGTCAGCTACTCCCCTGAAGCTGCTACTGCTCATGACCTCCTGCACATCCTATCTTCCACTACGCTTTGCTGCCCCAGATCACAGACATCCAACCCCTTCACAGCCTAGGGCCTGAACAGAGGAGGGGCCAGCAAAACAGATTAATCTCTTAGCTGCTGGTTGAACTTTATGCTCTCTGCTGCAGGCAGAGGTCTGATGGGTACCTGCAGTCAGCAAGACATTTAGCCAGCTCTTTTTAATTCACTGACAAATGTCTGTCAAAGGCCTGTGAATATCCACATATGATGCTATGGTCAAGCAGCTATTGATCCTGAAATTAATTTCCAGTTTTACTTCGTAGTGTTTCAACGTAAACAAATTTCTTGCCTCTTCAATGTGTGTCCTCTAGACTACCTCTCCTGGTACATGCATGTGGCTGCTACCTGTGTATAGGCCAATGTGAAAACATCCAAAGTCTTTTATTATGATATAAATAAGCTCAACTGGGGATAGATTTTTTTGAGGGACCAACTTCTTCATTTTGCCAAAAGTCTAGTTCAGCACACAGAGGAGATCTTTCCAGGACATTACAAATGGGTCAGGGAATGAAAAATAGCACTGCCTACTCTTCCAAAAATTAAAAAGTGAACTAAACTGGAAAAAAAAAGTTCAATGTTTTGCTGAAAATATTTTTTCCATGGCACATATTTTTGCCAGTTGAACTCCTCCCGTTCCACCCCCACTTTCTGGCAGTCAGCAGTCTAAAGCACTTATGAGAGCCGCAGTGGTTTTTTTACAGACANTAAACTGGAAAAAAAAAGTTCAATGTTTTGCTGAAAATATTTTTTCCATGGCACATATTTTTGCCAGTTGAACTCCTCCCGTTCCACCCCCACTTTCTGGCAGTCAGCAGTCTAAAGCACTTATGAGAGCTGCAGTGGTTTTTTTACAGACAATTCCCTGGCAAATTACCCTTATAAAATTATATTTTAAACAACAAAGAATATATTAAATGGACCCAAGCAGGCGACCCGCTCCCCAGAACCCCCTCTACCTTACTTACTACCTGCTTCCATGAGTTTGATCATGTCAGAATTAGAGATGAAAAGAAACGGTTAATCAAAGCAATGGCAGTAGATGAGAGACATGGGAGATTTTGAGTCCAGGCAAAACTCCTACAAAGAATTCTCTCATGTGAACAATTGGCTGTCGTGTTATTCCTCTGACAGAATTTATGTGGAATTTGATTACAGGGAAAAGCCGATCTGGAAATGAGGGATTTTTCCCCTGTTATAAGAAAGCTGTCTCATAGTTCTCTTTTTCCTTTCAAATTCATTCCTACAGTGTGGGGGCAAGTTTTCAGTTTCAAAGAGGGCGGTAACAGTTCCTCAAGACGTGGGGATTTCATTTATGAGGAGATTCTGAAAGAGCAAAAAAGTAGAAATCTTCAGGTATTTGTCAGAGTTGGGTACTCCAAATCTACTGTATGGCAATGCATAGTTTTAACTCCCACGTGGTCTTTATTGTTCTTTGTTCTTGGTGGCAGATTGCTATGCAGCATGCACTGAAGTGCCTTGCTTTAGTTGCGTAAATTCCAGTCCTGAATCACTTTGTCTTTTTTTTTTGTCTTATTTTCTTCATTAAATACTACTCCATAATGTTTTCCTACTCAAAACTTCAGGTAGCTGAGCAGAACTGGCTGCTGTTATTTTAAATTAGTGTTTAAAGGATGCTCTGCCACAGGAATCATCTACAGTCCTGTGTGAATATATTAGTAGGACAGGAAAAGTGTCATGGCAACTTTTTTAGAGATCTCTAATTGCACAATAAGGCATTACAGCAAGTGTATATTCAGTGGGCACTGTCACAGTTTGCTCTTTCAGAACAGACGAGGGCAGGGGTTTGTATGCCAAAGCAAATTGGAGTAGATGTGGTTTCACCTTTCCACATAGACAGAGTCTACTGGAGCAAGTCAGAGGCACAGCCACTTACGCTTGAGTGTTCCTTAATTTGGCTGCATCTAACATAAACATTGTGTCCCTCTTTGTGTGGTCATAGCAGCACGGGGGGGAGAACTGTGGCTGGGATCAAGCTCAACTATTATAAATGGTAAGTATGTAAATAGACTATACTTTTGACTATAAATGGGAAGCTGAAAGAATGCTGATGAGGTTCAGGCTTAGAACAGTGGCTTGGCAGAAAGCCAGGCTTAAGCTTTAAGCTCTCCCATAAACTTACTGTGTAAAACAGTGCTCTCTTTGGGTTTCTTTTATCTGACCGTGTATGTAAGAAATAATCAGATTTTGTTTATTTTAAAATAGTACTATGAAAATAAGATCACTGCATTTTTTAAAGGGCTTTTGTTATCAGATACACTAGACAGGCTTCATAGGTTTGAGATGGTTAACTTCAGAGATGAACCTAAGGGAGATAAAGTTGATAGCATATTATTTAGCACTTCAGAAACCATCTATATAGTACAGATGTTCCCAGAATATAAGGTGTAGTTGGGAAGAACAAGGATCACGGAATAGAAAGAAGACATTCCAGCTTTCCTCATCTATGGGAACAGATACAGTTTTAATTAATCCATCATGCAAGTGTGTCTTGCATGGTGATGCTCTTGACACAGGAGTTAATGAGCCATTTTTCAGCCACTGTTTTTGTAACACTAAGCAAGTGAATACATGTTTTTTTTTTAAATGTACTTCTGTCTTTGTTGTCACTGAATAACCATTTTTTTTTTCTCCTGTAGAAGCTTGGTGAAATACCTTAACGTTTTGTTAGTGAGTACTGGTTGGCATAATGGGATATCTCAGAGAGAGAACTGTCATCAGGTCTGATTGATTTCAGGCATGAAAGAAATGCGGGACGATGACTTTTCAAGGAGCAGTTATGCTGGATACAAATCATAAAATATGGCTTAGTAAGTGGGCGAACTGGCTGGATCTAACAATGTACAGCTTGTGGAACTGCNCTAAGCAAGTGAATACATGCTTTTTTTTTAAATGTACTTCTGTCTTTGTTGTCACTGAATAACCATTTTTTTTTTCTCCTGTAGAAGCTTGGTGAAATACCTTAACGTTTTGTTAGTGAGTACTGGTTGGCATAATGGGATATCTCAGAGAGAGAACTGTCATCAGGTCTGATTGATTTCAGGCATGAAAGAAATGCGGGACGATGACTTTTCAAGGAGCAGTTATGCTGGATACAAATCATAAAATATGGCTTAGTAAGTGGGCGAACTGGCTGGATCTAACAATGTACAGCTTGTGGAACTGCTGTCCATGCTGTGAGCATATGTGAACAAACGTAGCACCCAGCGGTCACGGCTTCAGTACGGTGTACACCAGGAATATTATTCCTGGAATAAATGCCTGAAGTTCTTAGAAATCTGTGGTTCTGGGCATATTTTTCCCCTGTGCTACACATAATGTGATATGCTACATCTGGCAGTAGGCAGGTCACTACTTGGATTTTGTGTCCTAAAACACAAAGATCTGTGACAGAAAAGATGATGACTGCTTCAGAAACCTCTGTAGGAAAACACATTTCCAGAAAAACATAAACAAAATAAAACCAAAGTTTGCAGACATCTAAGAAGCATTTGGTACACTGAAAGGAAAAACAAACAAACAAAGCTTCAGCAGCTGATAAATGAGTCAGAAGTCAGTGATCTCTTGTTGCAAAAGTACGGGTGAGACTAGGCCAGCAGTGGCTTGTTTTTGATACATGAGTCTGAGACTTGACCTTGCATCGAAGGGTCAGTAGCTGCACGTACAAAGGCTAATGTTCTCTGGGATAGAACCCTGGCAACCTCGTTCATAGCGATTAAAACAGCAAGTGCCAACAGGCACTAGTGAAGTCATGGCCAAATAATTCAGAGTGATCAGAAGAACTAACTGTGAAGAAGTTTCTGCTGTTTTGGAAAGGATGAGGAAAACTTACTAGACTATACAGAGAATAACGTATTTTCAATCTTTAATTTGTGGTACCTCCACTAAAACAGTAAACCAGAAACCACTAGTGGAAGAGAATAAATGCATAAGTAGTGGACACCATTTCCTCTCTAAAAAAGTGAAAATACGCAATAAAGTTAATATAAATTGCTATGTGACTTCCCATGACCCTGTTGCCAGTGAAGAATGAATCACATTTCTTTTTTAATAGTGTATGAAGTGTCTTGCTATAAATCTCAACCAAGGGGATGTTTATTGTTTTCTTCCCAAACACTACGAAATGAAAGCATTTTAGCTATTTTTACTGTTTCTTTCCAATTGTTCAACAAATTACTTTTGCAACCGAGATACACAGTGAGACTCTCTGCTGTCCTGATCTGTGACCCAAAGAAGAGCAGGCACCCCGAAAATGCATAGTTTGTTTACCGCTGGTGCTTCACATCTCCTCTACCAAACACATCTAATAGAGACACAGCTGCTTTTATCCTAAACTCTTGTTTTATTGTTACCTTGTTTTTCCAACTCACTCACATTTCTTTGTTTAAGCCCATCTGTCTGGCTGATAAGGCAATTGCAAACCTCCTGAGGCTGGGACTGGTGTGTCTGTACACGGTGCCTAGGACATTCCATTTGTCACGTTTGACCAGAGGTTCAGGAAATGCTCTTTCCATAATTCAGCTCTGTGTTTTTCTGTTTTTTTCCCCCCATCACTTCCCGTTCCAGATTTCTTCTTCCCAATTCAATCTGTTTCATTTTCCCTTCCCAGAAGAAGTAATTTATGTTTCCATATAATGGGATTATTTTGTGTCAATTTCTACCACAGGTATTTTCTTAATTCTGGTTTTGCAACGTTTGCCTGTCTGCGCAGAAGCTTCACCTAAGAACTGAATAGTTAACTCTTCCTCCTAGTTATTACAGAACAAGTGCAATAGGGCTGGCTAGCAGCTAACTGTATACTGTACTTCATTCTACAAATTGAGAGCTTTCTTGCTTTTCTTCAGTTAGTTTGAAGTGGTTTTGGTAGTTTGTATTTATATCCAAGCCAACCTCAATTAGTTATACAAGTTGCACAGTGTGATCTTGCCTCAGATATTTAATTTTAAAAGAAAATCAGGTATTCTTTGTTACACCAACTTTTTTATCTACAGTCTTGTACATATATTTTTGCTGATCGCAGTTCTTGAAGCATGGACCTAGCAGCTGTGTTGTCAGAAACCTGGAAGACATTAGTGTCACATAAGGCGTTCTTTTAATCTGGCTAAGTGTTAATATAATTGCACGTGTGTCTTTGGAGTACGGGTGTAAAATAGTGACTTTCCTTTCTAATATGGATTCACCAGTTGAACTTATGATTTGGTAATTGTTGCTATCACTCCTCTTACTCTGAAGATTGATAGAGTGCTTCCCTTTTACTTCAATAGCTTCTACGTTTTGCTACATTTTTGAGTAGTGATTTTTTAAAAAAAAAAAAACCACAACATAATTTAAAAACCAGGTAGGAACCCTGGCATTATATTATGTATACACATTGATCCATTTCTATTTGTACATGTATTCTAGCACTGGCTTTTTAATAAATAATCAGTTTATTAGATGCTCAGTCCTTCCAATAGATGTCTGTGGTAGGTTAGCATTGGCTGACTGCCAAACCCCCACCCAGCTGCTCTTTTGCTCACCCTCCTCAACAGGACAGAGGGAGAAAATAAGACGAAAAAGCTTGTGGGTCAAGACAAAGACACAGAGGTCACTTACCAATTACCATCATGGGCAAAACAGACTTGACGAAAATTAATTTAAAAGGTTTTTCTCCCTCTTTTCCCCTCAGAGCCAGGCAGCGTTCTGCCCTTTCTTAGCTGCACTTTCCCTGAGGTGCCAGCTGAGGGGCTGGGCTGAGACCAAGCACTGAGAGGGAGTAACTGTGTTGTGTCTGACAGTTTTCTATTTTGCTACGAAATCTTGGCGGGATGCTGAAATAAGAGACAGCGAGGCTAGTGTAGACAAAGATGAGATGAAGCTCTAAGTCTCGACTTCAGCTCACAATTGAAGAGGAGCTAGGCATCAAGTTGTATTTGAAGCAAGGTTAAATAGCTTGAAGTAAAGTTTCCTTCATGAAGCCGTAGAGTAATGAAATATATATTTCTTTCTTGCCGCTGAAGAGTCTTTCTACATTATTTTTAATTTCCTTTCACCCATGGGGAAATACTCTCTGTTTTATAATGAACAGACTCACTAGCACGTGGCTTCAGTGATGCCAAAGCACTGTTTAATTTCCTACTTATATCAGATTGATATCTACTTTGTTTCCCCAGGGTGTGCTGATGACTCTGACTGCCAAAAACTACGTATGCCTGGAGAGAAAAGAATATTTCCTCATGATTGCAGCTTTGCAGACATAGCAATGTCACATATTTAAAACTTGTTCTGCAGCGACGCACACCACTGCAAGGTTTGAAAAGCATGACTTTATCTGAGACAAGAAAGCAGTAAATTTACTAATAGGCTTTGAAGGACAGGTGATGGTTTTAAACTGAAAGAGGGTAGATTTACATTAGATATTAGGAAGAAATTCTTCGCGATGAGGGTGGTGAGGCACTGGAACAAGTTGCACAGAGAAGTTGTGGACGGCCCCTGCCTGGAAGTCTTCAAGGCCAGGCTGGATGGGTCTGTGAGCAACCTGGTCAAGTGAAAGATGTCCCTGCCTATGGCAGGGGAGTTGGAACTAGAGGATCTTAAAGGTTTCTTCCAAACCGAACCAGTCCATGATTCTATATGACAGGGAAAATGCTGAGTTGTACATCAATGTTATTGTTAGATGTAAAAATGCTGCTACGGTTTATTTTTGGAAAGTCTCAGAATGCCTCATCTAATTGGATTGAGTCTGCAATTATTTTAGGGTGTCAGTAATTAAAGGCTTTGTCCAGAAATCTCTGTCCACTGTTGATGGATTTCAAGTGCAACAATAGGCATAGAAACACTAAGGAGCAGAGGCAGTTATGATAGCTGGAGATGCTTTCTTATTTTGCTGGTAATCTGATGAGCAGCAGGGAGTGGAAAGTTTGCAAAGCAAGGTAACTATGGCTGAAGAAATAAACGTTTTGCTCACGTCAGGTGAGAGACAGTGTGTAGCACTGAGATGAATCTAGTACATGAGAATCTCATTCAAGCTATCAGTATTGGTAAGTGTCCTTTCTCTGCTGCATTTCAAAATTCAGGTGCAACCTATTTTACAATGTACAAAATGAACCTTGGAAAGCACTAAATGTTAGGCAGAAAAGAGAAAAAAGATTTCTAAAACTGCATGGTCATTTTGTTTGTGCTAGCTTCAACAGATGCCGTATTACGAAGCAACTATTGTTGAAGTGGTAATGATCAGTTAAGAGTAGCTTGGAAGATAAATAATTGCATACTAAAAATGAGATATTCGGAAAAATAAGCTTTGGACCTCTGGCTCTGTTCTGTGCATGTTCCTTTGGGCTTTCTTCAAATAAACAGCATCGAGTAGAATTGCAAGTCATGAGGCAGAGAGTGGAATTTCAATCATATTGAAAGCAGATGGAAATTCACCCATCATCACTATACAGGCTATGGTTGACTTTCTGGGCCCATGACAAGGCCTTGAAGTCTCTGTGCTGCTATTGCTTTTCTTCTGCTCTCCTTCAAATTGTTTACTTATACACAGCCACTCGTTGACTTCCAACAAGAAATGGATTTTCATAGTTATTTTTTTGTCATTGGTACACGTTGTTTGACTCAAGGTGTTTTTTATCATTAATATGAGGGATCACAAAGTCCAGACTTCTGATGTGGTTGAGATTCCTGGGTAGGACTGGGTTTCTGAGAAGTACACAATCAAGAAATATTAGATGAAAATTAGTGATTTATTAGAACACTGGCCAAAATATTTATCTTTTCCAATGACTATATCTTGATGTAAAGTTGTTATGTGGTTTTTCAGAAGTTATGTAACTTGCCCACAGTTTTCTGAGGAGTTGAAAACAAACTGGCATCTTTTCAGCCCAAATCAAGTACCTTAACCAAAACATCATTCCTTGTCTTTAACGTATCAGTGAAGAAGGAAATCTGAATGACAAGTTGCTGGACATATTTTGTGAGTTAATAGCATTTTACAACATGTCTCTAAGTTGGAATCTATTTTTTCTGTCTTGTTTGTAACTCTTACTATTTGTGTTAGCTTTGGCCTCAAACTAGGCTTATTTTGATACAGATTTATTTTATTTTCATTTAGGCAAATTTAACTGAGGCAAATGTAAATGAAAGGACATTCTTGATTCTGCTGTCAGTGGGTTGCTTGAGAGAGAAGGGAGCATATGTTGCTCTTCCAGTTGATTATAGCATGCTCCTGTGCGGCAGAGAGTGGAGATGAAGTGAACAAAATTATTGGGCTCTCTACATTAAAATTCCTACATCTAATTGAAGTGAGGGAGTAGAAATGATTATTCTGTCTTCTGGAGTTCTCTCTAGATAGAGCTAAACTCCATGTGCAAATACAACTGATCCCTTAAGGTTCATAAAAATACCCTTTGGAATGACTTTGCACAAACTGGCAAGTGTTTAAAAAATATGCTGTGGGAAGGTGTCCCAGGTATACTCATAAAAATCTTAACCAGCTTCTCTTCTATCCAAAGTATTGTGGTTGTAAAGAGTACTATGCTAATTTTATACACAGTTGTACTTTTCAGGAGTACGATATCTAAAATAATTGCTGAAAGATGCAGTCTCCTTTCAGTTTAATTTTCACAGATGAATTTTTGGGGCAATTGAGCTTGGAGAAATGGGCCTTTACTGACTGATACCCGATTGGTGGTAGAAGATTCTGAAACAGAGGAATGGTTATTGCTTAAAAAAGATACATTTTTTTTTTTTAAACAGGGAAAATGAATAAATAGCTGTTTACTTATTTATTATTTCTACCAAGGGAGAACCTGTAATTCAAACACTACCTTATGGTACATAGATGAAGAGGGGTAAAGTCTTAGAGAAGAAATATCTCCACTTTGTTACTTCAAATTGCCCCTGAGGAGAATGCATTTCTGGTCTCAATAAATACAGTGCAGCCTTTTTTGAAGATTCTAATTTAGTCACTAAGTTCAATAGTATAAATATTCACTATAGATTGTAATGATTGCAAAGACACCAAAGGTGATGATATTTTGGTGTGGATTGCTTCGTTAGAAAGCTTAATTTAAACTTTTTTAGCAAACCTTCCTTTTGAACCACAATATGATAATTTTTTGATTATGAGATATTATATTAATCTTTAATCAAATCCAGCAGCCTTGTGTTGCAATTCGTATGTTTTTTAAAGGATTCAGTGCAGGTTACAGTGTGTGCAGGAGCCTGCGTTTTATTTCTGGCAACAATGTTGTTCTTTTTTATAACCTAAATCAATTCACTTCTCACTTTTTGTTGGCCTCATATATTTGGTTAATAAATCCACTGAATCTTCTGTGATTTTTCTACTGTGTCTATCCTAATGGCATCTCCATAATTGGTTGGAGACTTCTGGATATTCATATACCTAATAATAGCAGTCCTACAAGAATAACATTCAGAACTTATATTCCAGTTTTAGCTGAGTCTTTTATTTTAGTTAGTTCCCCAGTTGAATATTCTGTGAACCTGTTTAGGAAAAGAGAGGTGTGGAGGTATCAATTACGCTGCTAGCTGGGATAAAGACAGGGCTAGGTAAACGCTTCCCAGCTGGCAGTTTATTGTATTCACACAGTCAGACTCTGACATTAAGTTTCAGCATGGCTGAGCAATTGAAGTGTGTTGAAGAAATGAAGAGCTGTGTTTTATATTCAATAGTTATTACAGACACTAAACAGCTATGAGAAGAGATTTCATACATTGCATGAGTCTTAAAAATGGACGTAAAATGAAGTATTTGGTAAGAAACAAGAATGTTAGTGCACAGTAAGTCCGGGAAATATTATTTTCTTGATGAGATGGTAGTGAAAAAAGGGCTGGAAAAAGAGACTTCAAGAGATCTTTACTGGCTCTAAGGCCAAAACTAGGAACAATAACTGTGAGAAAGCTATGCCAAGGCCCTTATGTTGGCATCTCTACTTGGTAACGTGATAGTTAAGATAAAGCATCTCAAAATTCACTGCATGTTGAGAACAATTTGCTCATGATCATGAACTAATTAATTTATAGGTTTGAACCTCCCTGCTTTCAAGCATGTTTATATAATTGCACTGGCTTATTCTGTTTGCAGGCTGTACTGTAAGAATTAATAATACTAGACCAGCTGACTTATGACAGTGACCTTCCTACATGTCAAAATTTGAAGTCTGGAATTGGAAAGTTTTTGTACTCCGCAAGTACTGGATTAGCAAACAGTGCTTAAATGTGCCAGACTTCTAGACAGTCATGTGAAAAGTAAAACATAGGAAAGTGTTTTTTCCCCTCAGTGAACATCGTTCTTTTCTCTAGTGATAGAGCTAAAATGATGAAAGTTTTTACAATTTTGCTGAGGGGGCTATTGGTGGAATGAGGACTAATCTGGTTAAATTTGGAGATAGACCTGTAAGAAAAATCTAACACTCAGGCTACTACAAATAACCACAAAAAATATTTATCCCAAAACAATAAAATCAAATCTATTTAAGGCATCATTCCTATCTCTGGTTTCAGTTTGTTTTTGCTTTAACCTCCCATGTTTCAAGAAGGATGCAGCCCACTACCCCCTTGGCAACGGTTCTGAGAAGAGCTATAAGGATGACCATAGATTTACTGAAGCATTCACAGATGGAGTGAAAAATAGCCTTAATGCATGCAAAGACCTTGTGCAAAGAGAAAGGAATTTCAAGACCATGGTGAATTGGACTACTTGTAGTAGAATGGTATTGCAGCAAGAAAGATTCAGGTCAGGTGTCTGGGAAGACTTGAAAATGGAAATGACAGTAAAGCAGTAAACTGAACTAAGGAATTTATAACCGGACATAAAATTCCATGATACTTCTCTCCAAATGTGTGTGAGAACTTCAGGTTCAAAAATTTACTCTTAATATATGCCTTTCCATTGCTGCTGAGGTGCAGTTGCTAGCTACTCTTTCTCTGCCTTCTAAATAGGAATAACCAACAGTCTTTATTGCCCTACTAACTCTGCTCTATTTTTAGTTTTCTGTTTCTTTCCCAAAAAATAAAGGGAAAGGTGCCTCCAAAGGAAGACATCTCTGTTTACCTCTGCTTTATATCCTCCCAAGCTCACATGTCTGTTCCTCTATGGGAACATCTGCAATTTTCATAAAGTCATGAAAATAATTTCTGACATGCAGTCAAATCGCATCTGCCACACGTGCATATTATTCAAATGTAAGGGCAGCTAAATTTACAATGTTATAGAACCATCAATAGTATGTATATATACGTATATATATATACACATATATATTGAAAATATATAAATATATATATATAAATAGCTTTAGGGAGTTTTGCCTTGCGAGCACTGCCTATTCAGAGTTCCTTGCACTTTATGTCAGCCAAGGAGCCGGTAGCACTTTTTCCTGAATGCTTTTCCCTCCCAGCTCCTGGCACATGTATCACTGCTCTATCTCCAGACCCAAAAGAATTGCATCTCCATCGTTCCCCTCCCCAAATTTCCTCTAGTCTTATCTTCTCCTCTATCTGTGCTTATGCTGCAGCAGGAGCACATCTGGCAGGAACCACCTGCTCCAGGGCTTAATGGCAGAGACTGTCTGGGGATTTTATTTTTAGGTATGTGCAATAGCAACTGCCTAGATTTGGAAAAGTTAGAAATAAATGCATTTCTTATACTTTTGCAAGAGCTTATTCTGCCTATGTCCATGGCAGTTTCAGTTTTATCTTCACTGACTTGGGAAATCTTTCCCATCTTTGCCCTGTATCACCTCTATCTTCAGCCTATGTGTGATAGAGATGTTAGAGAAGGTGCCAGAAAACCTGATGTATATGTGAGGTACAGTGCTGTACAACGCAGAGATGCCAGCTTGGATTTTAACAGCTGAATAAACATGTCAACATGGTGTATTATTGAGCTCCTTAGCCCTGTCTTTGATGGCTAACTTAACTGGCATTAACTTGGAAATCTCAGCGTGGTGTCGTGTTCTGTGATGCAGATATGTATTTTTTAAAGGCACTCAACAGCTTTGCAGCTGCTTTGCTGCAGAGAAGAGGGGTTGCCCAACAGCAAGTAATTGGGATATTTTGCTTCACTTAAATACTTTTTAATAATGGGTTCTATTTAGCAGGTCATTTTATATGACAAAGAGGCTATTGTGAATGTTAAGCCCTGGAACAGGCTGCCCAAAGTGCTTGAGTCACCATCCCTGGAGGTATTTAAAAGATATGTAAACGTGGTGCTCAGGGACATAGTTTAGTGGTCGAATTGGTAGTGTTAGGTTAACAGTTGGACCTGATGACCTTAAGGTTCTTTTCCAACCTAAATGATTCCATGATTCTATATGTGACTGCACAATTGTTAAGTACAAACATCCTTAATAGTGTCAGGCTCATGTCATTTTCTCCCGAGGAAGGAGTGGCGGAGAATTTTTGTTACCTGAAGCAATATATTTTTGCGTTTCTGAGGGCCAGTATGTCTACATGATTTAGTGGTATCTGCAAAAGAGAATAAACTCCAGTTGAAGGCAAAATTGAGTTATGTTTTCCCCAAATCTCCTCTGGCTCATCAGTTAGTTGATGGAAGTGTTTACAGAAGTTTCAGCATCAAACTGTAGTAACACAAATGGGGCCTAATGCTTGGGTCAAGTCCAAGGGCGCAGGATGAGATTGTCCAAATCCATTGTCCATGTCTACAATTAAAGGTTTTCAGAAGTAATTGTAAAATTGTAAAGTCACTGTCTCACTGAAGAGTGAGAATACTCAATGGCAAATTTATTTAGGAAAGTGGTAAGTGTTGCTGCTGTTGTGCAAAACTACACAACAGCGGTGACAACGTTTTCACATTGTAAGAATACAGTCACAATGCATCCATTGGGTCATAACTGTCATAATTGAGAAGATATCGNAGAATACTCAATGGCAAATTTATTTAGGAAAGTGGTAAGTGTTGCTGCTGTTGTGCAAAACTACACAACAGAGGTGACAACGTTTTAACATTGTAAGAATACAGTCACAATGCATCCATTAGGTCATAACTGTCATAATTGAGAAGGTATCTATTTGTGTACCACAGACTTATTTTTTTCATACTTATTTTCAGGTTGTTTGGATATAAGAGAGGGAAGAAGACAATGGTTATTTTACTTCTACTTTGTTAATAGAAAATCATAATATTCCATTTTAAATAGATCTCTTAAATGCTTTTTAAAAACTACTTGATGACATAACTGTTCCTGCTGAAGTCTGTGACTTAATTATTTCACAGGAACAAAGCTTAACTAAATACATAAATATATTTGATAGCTGCCTCACAAATTATCTGTGCAATTAATACCTTAACACAGCTTGCAGAAATCCTTGTAAATAATGTCTGTGAACATCCTGAAGAATATTTAGATCCTGCTGAACCTTGACAGTAATAAAAGCAACAAGCCAGATGAGTGCCCACCTTTCAAGGTCAGACCCTAAATTCTTCCAATGTATGTCTTCATAGTTTACTTTTCACTCCCAACGAGATTCTTCAAGTGATTTGGCCAGAACCAGTGCTGGAGCTAGAGCTAAGCAGTTACCACGTTTAAAACTCTGTCTGTTTCTTTTTTCCCAGCGTCAATTAATATCTACTGACTTTTGAAATAAACATTTTTTTTTTTTTTGTAAATAACATTCAGGTTGCCTCTTAACATTTCGGTTGCCATCAGCTGACTGACTTAGTTGAAAGTCTCCATCTAGTTGAAAAGCCCCTGCACACGCAGCCGCATCAAGTCTATAGTAATTCTGCTGTCGATAGTTGTATTCTCACGTATGCTGTGTATAGAACTACATATTTTCCCCCTCAAAATCTTTTCTTCTGTCAGTACAAACTTTTTTGGACTTGTTTTCTTTTTCCTCAGTATAGATATGATATGTCCATATTTTTCTACCTTTTACTATAAGACTGTCCACGCATCTCAAAAAGAGTCAAGAGAGATGAAAAGTCTTTTTTGTTTCCTTAGTTTCTAAATGGATTCTGTTTTGCTTAAAATACTTTCTGCATGAATATTTGCACTTCGCAAATGAATCTATTTCTGTTCAGTTCAAATATAGTTGTGTTATCATTTGACAAACACAGCACAATTCAAATTGTCTATGAGCCTGAGGAAACATGATTTGTCTTTTTTAAGCCCGGAAAGGGTTTACTGGTGTGAAGAGTAGGGTTTCGGTAGTGTTATGTTAAGTATAGGAATACTATTGTGTACAATTTCTTACTAAGAACTGACTGTAATTACTAGCTACAGGTGTTAATAGTTTTCATTGTACATGGATTCCTCAGGCATGAGATAAGAAGCAAGAGAGTTCAAGTAACCAGCCCTAGAGAAACAAGGCTCTTGTGAGTATTTACTTAGTAACTTACCAGATATTGTTTCATGTTCATTTATTATACAGCACAGATGAAATGGCAATGATATGAAGTCTATAGTTACATGGGTAAAAATCGTGAGAGAAAATTAAAATAAGAAAATAAAAGTTTACATGAGAGTTTAAGGTTTACACTGAGGATCGCTGACAGGTACTCAGTCTTCTAGAGAAGAAATCTTTTCTAACTCACTTTAGAGTTTGACTGAAGGTATTGGGTTATGCATAAGCAATTCATTGGCAGCTTAGTTAATGAGCCACTATGTTCCACTAATAAACTACCTTTAATCCACAAAGGATAACTGGTTGTTAATACTGTATATGTGGATGGGACAGATAGGGGTTTGTTGTGTTCATTGGTCTGTTTTGTGATATCTGTCTGGGTGATGGGGTGGGCATGCAGGAAGAGAGCTGCCTCTTTACCATGCTGTAGTTGCTGTATAGAGGCTGAGTAAATGGGAACTGAGTCCCTTCATGAGTTTGAGTAGGTGCCAGCAAGGGTGACCATAGTGGTCAGGGTGCCAGGGGCTTGAGAAGGCTATGCTGAACTGAGAACAGCCAAAGTAACCAGGTCTTTTGGAAGGGAAGACCTTCATGCTAGAGACCAAGGGAAGTCAGCACAGGTTTGCTGGGATTCCAAAAGTTGCTGAGTTATACGGAGAGTGTATCTGGAAGGTCTTTGCTCTACAGAGGCAGTGGGCTGTGCGAGATCTACTTATGACCTCTTTTTATCTACTTATGACCTCCTTTTACTTTTCTTCTTGCTTTTATTGAATGTGCTCTCCTTTGAGACGTGAGCCTAGGAGATAGAAAACCTTTCTGATTCTTGTGGTCCCTGTATTCTTTTTTTGGCCAGAGTTTTACAAAGCTACTGAACATATAGAAAGAAAATTCAAGATTCTTCCCAAGAGGTGAAATGGACAATGTTTTATATTTTTGTCCATAAATCTTGCTTATTTGAAAAATTGTATTAAACTTCTATCATTAATTTCTCTGAATATTAAATTTACATTTATTCACCCCCACTCTCCCATCAGTAGTGGGGAAGAGAGAAGCAATCCTTCTCCCCCACCCCTTTTTCCACCTCCATTGCTTACTTTGAGTCTTTCTGTACTCTGGAGACTTTGACCTTGGATTGTCTTTTTTTCTTCTTTCTACAATTGGGGAAAAAAAAAAAAAAAGGATGTTCGTCTATAGTCTACTTTGACTCCACCTGGGCCATGCCAGCTTCATACTCACTATAAAAGAACTGTTTCTGAAGCCCTCTCATCTTGGGTATCCCCTTTTGGGTCAAATTAACTTCCTTCAGGTCTTTTTTGCAGCCCTAGCAAGAGAAACATTTAGCTCCAAATCCTTTCTACCCAGCATTGCTGTGATGGAAAGAGGGCTGGCAAATTTAATTTGACCCAATTAAATCAGAACACTGGGTCCTTTAGCAAGAATTGTGTAAGGAGTAAGTTTTAGGGTTGACACATCTCTGATTACTGCCATATGATTTGTGTATGTGCAAAACACAAAGGAAACGTAAGCAGAAGCAAACTGCAGCAGGAGGGTAGTTTTCTTACAAGCTGAATTCTGCTTCAGATTACAGCAGATTTTTTTTTGTTTTTTCTCAGTTGTCCTGCCCTCTTCCCCTCCCCTCCCATTTTAGTCTTGGGTTGCTGTAAACTTCTCTGTGAAGAAACTTTTCTAGGTATAGTTATTCTAAAATTAATAGGCTGAGAAACACTTTGCTTTGAACTATTCAGAATGTAGTTCCTTAGTCGAAGCAGGAAGCTTTGGAAAATGTCCAAACTTCAAACTGACTATGAGACATTAGTGGTCTCAGGGATGCAGCTATAACATCTGTCAGCTTGGTGGCTTAAATCCATTAGACATGCTTATACATCTGCTCATTTTAATAACCCTCTTACTTGTTTTTTTCAGAAGGCTTGAAGACCATTAGTAATGGTCAAAATGTAGCTTAAGAAACCGATTCCACATCTGTTCAGGCCAGACAGCTGAAAAATGAACGAATGAGATGCCCTTTCTCTGCCTTGAAGAAATTTATTAAGAAATCCACACATAAATGAGAAAGAGTTCAAGAACGAGTGCTTATNCCACATCTGTTCAGGCCAGACAGCTGAAAAATGAACGAATGAGATGCCCTTTCTCTGCCTTGAAGAAATTTATTAAGAAATCCACACATAAATGAGAAAGAGTTTAAGAACGAGTGCTTATGGCTGGTTGAGATGTTTTTATTTTTTGCATAAATTCACCTACATAGATGCTGTACTGCCAACAGATGACTCATTATCATATAAAGCAGTTGGTCTCAACTTGCTAAAAGCTGAAAATTGTAATAAATAATCTTTTTCCATTCCACATTGTCCAATTGAAACTATTGAAGCACTCAATTTTTTCTAAAAAACACACATTTTTGTGATGATCCCTTTAAACTCAGAAGATCAACTAGAGTTGGTCAGACAAATATTATAGTCGATCCTTTCTGTCAGATGTAGCACACAGCTAAGTGAGTCCAAGTAAATTATTGGAACTAGATGATGATGGGCCATCTAGGTACAGTTCTCAAATCTTATCTGAAGGTAAGATTTTGTTTTACTTTCATCAAATAAGAGAAATAGGAAAAGCTCAAGGATAGAACTGATGTGATAACTCGGGAAGATATACAAATCCGCACAGAGATTATAATCTGTGTGTTGCTCCTTTCAATGTTTGGCTATCATTGCAGCAGTAATGAATATTCATATGTTACCTGTTTGGCAAAACAGGCTGTTAAAACCCTTTGCATAAATGTGTACAAAGACTGCCTATAAATAGAAGCCATGCTTCATTGAAAAACTTCAATTTCAAGACAGCTGTTCCAAATGTCTGCGAAGTTTAAAGGATTGTATGCATACAGCCCAATTCACATGGGAATAAATAACTGAATGATCTCTTAAACAGAGTCACTGGGGTGAAGGCGAAAGAGATTGCTAGATGCAGCTTCCATTGTCTTTAGTTATATAGAATAGGACTAGGCTAGGACCTCTCCTATACGACCCGTTGCCCTTATTTGATGATTTGACCATAAAGTGTGGTTCTACGGCTGATATCCAGCAGATTTTTGAGGGACTGGCTTTAGTAAAAGTATTTCAAAAGACGTGCAGCAGTAAAACTTATCTTTGTATTTAATGCTGTTTTCTTAAAATGATAGGAACTGTCATTTAGAATTCCTAAAGAATGTGAATAATATTTTAGTTTATTCTCTGACATGAAACGTTTAAAATAGAAATGATCAACTAGTTTAATGTCAGAGACGTAGACATAATCAAAATGTAACAATGAAGATCCTACTGTAAGGTTAAGACATTTGTGGTTAATCACTTCAGTGGTTAATTTTGGTCACTTTGACCATTTTTGGTCACAAATATCTCTGATTTTGTCTGCTCACAAATATCACTACTTTCGTCAATTTCCATTTTATTTCCAGTGGCATGGAGCTAGAACCTGCTACTGAAGGAGAGGATTGTGCTTGTGAAGATTTCAATTTACTGATATCAGGCCTCACCTCTCCCCATCCCCCCAACTCTCTGACATCTCTTCTCATCTCCCTCCAAAAAAAGTCTGTGTTTTCTGGAATAACTTATTTTAGTTCTGTCCAGTTCACAGGGAAAGCAGTACATGGGTTGTGGTCTGGACACTTGTCTGACTAGTAGCCAGTCAGCTGCCCAGGAGCTATACTTTCTCTTCTTAGCTGTTTAGCCTCGCCTTTCAAGACAGTAGGTAGAACAAACAGCCCTACTGATTTTTTACTGTCTTGTAGACTCCAAAAAAGCGTGCATTGTTTCTTAGCAGCTGACGTAATGGGGTAGCCTAGTGCTGTCTTTTACTAACCTTTAGTTACAGCTAATTCTTCTGATTGTTCATCATTAAAGATAGGCTAGGATAAAATATATTATCTCAGAGTGATTTTTTTCAGTGATGAGATGTTCTTGTATAGGTCATATTATTGCAGTAGAATCTCTACCATTGGACTTCTCGTCATGAATTAATTCCACCAAAAAAGGATACAAAATGTGATGTCACTTCTTTTTAGAAGAGACCTGTATTTTTGCTATGATTTGTTATGCTTATTGCATGTCATTAGCGTAATCTCTATCAACTTCCACTAGCTGAAGCTAGTTTATCTCTGAAACTTCTTTAAGCCAGCTGAGGTTAGCTTTGGTCTTTGGAAAACCTGTTGGTATGTGCTTCAATAATTCTTCTTCTGAAAGGAATTACAGCAAGTGCCTGTATGCGAGGTGTATCTCTTTCTCTTTATGACTGCATCAACTGTGCCTGCTCTTGAAGAAAGTCATTGCAGAAAAGACATTTGTGAGCTAATCTCCACTATATTTCGGTAATGACTTCACACTTTCTTTTAGGCAGTTTCAAAAAAAAAAAAAAAACCTTTGTTCGATCACCTTTTCTGCCTTCTAAGCTCTGAGAACAAGAAGAAGAGAAGTAACATGAGACAGGACAAGAGTCCAGCCCATTTGATACGCTTACTGTGCTTGCTGTAGCACTGAGCCTTTGAAGTTTGTCATCAGAAATGTCATGCAGGCTGTTGAAATCTGAGACATCTCTAAAGCCAGGATCTTCAACTATGCTATGTGTAAAGCTATGTTACTGTATCAGCTTTGACATTCACAATGTCTTGGAATTATTTGCTGAACAGACAGAATGCCTTGGTTGACTCTAAGACCACCATGCATTTATTAGAAATTACAAATCTAAAAACCAATGTTCTGTTGCAATGAAATTGCAAAATCAAACTGTTCTGAAAGTAGTAAAGGAAGAAGAAAAATGGGTAACCAGTTATTTCAGCTTTTCTAAAATATCTGGTCTGGGGGAAAATTTCTACCTAAAAAAAAAAAAATCCCACTGGCTCTAAAAGAAATGTCTGTATAGCCCAGGATTCCGACTATGACTAGTAGTAGGTGCTTAGGGAAAGCATAACATCCAAGGTGATGGATGGTCTGTCAGCTCTACACACTGTAGTTGAAGACATGCCAGTGCTAGAGGTTCCATCTATACCTTTATGCTCAATTGTCTTTGGGTTTAATGGCCAATTTATGCCTGTGACTCACAATAACCACAGGCAGTAAATTCAGCAGTTTAGTTACTTATTTAAAAAATGGAAAATGGCTTTTGATTCTGTGTAAACAGTATCTGACAATTTTATTCAATAACTCTTAGATGTGAAGGAAGGAGCAAACAACAGTGTAAACATCTCTGCCATTCATACTTTTACAGATTCCTTTTACTCCTCCTGTCACCTCTTTTTAAAGTCAGAGTTTAATATCTAATGTGGAAGCTTTTGATCATACTTGCCACCTTTCTAGCAGTACTAGAGACAATAGAGGTAGCTATGGCAAGTTATGTGAGAAAACAGCTATTGCATATTTTTTTCTGTTAGCATCTTTAATTTATGCAAAATACTAGAATATTATTTACTGCCTTTGAACATGAACTCTGATTAACTGGCATCATGACATTTTTTGGATAGTATAATCAATGAAAACTTGTGATGTTCTGTATGAATAATTTGTGCATTAAAAATATACTTAATACCCTGTGGACAGAGGGAATAACTTTTGCAGACATCTTCCAGACAACACAGAGCAGGTAGTAATTCCTACTGAAGACATCTGTATGCCTAAAAGTGGACTTATAAGTTTAATACTTTAATGTTACTTTTCAAAAAAACTCCACCAGAGAACTTTTTTGTTTATCTGTTTGGCTTAGAACTGATGTGAAGGTCTTTGTTTCAAAGAAATGCATAAAGATTAATTTTAGTAAATATCTGCAAAGAAAATAAATAAGCACTAGTTTAACAAGACTAATTAAAGGTCTGCAAGATTAAAAATAGGCAAAACAAATAGGACTTAGTCTTAAAAATAGGTGTCAAGATATTCTGAATAAAATTACTTAATAGTAATTTATAGTGAGTGAATGTCAGAAAATCTTGATTATTAGCAACAGTTTTATTAATGCCTGATCAGGGATTATTAATCCCTGATCCCCTTGAAAGTCTGACATGCTTTGAGTGAATCTTCAAATACCTTTTCTGTAACTTTAACTCTGCAAGTGACAGTTCATACTTCAAATCATATGAAAACAGAATTTTCTGACTGGTGTGCTGGCCAGTGAAGACCAGGAACAGCCTGGGGAAGGAGCAGATTTGTTTTGTCCCATTTTCTCTAGTCCCTGAAAGCTGGATGTTGAGATGTGACTGAGTTTCATACCACTTGTGGAATTTGACAGAGATGACCTGGATTTTGTGTGTGGTTTTAGGTCCTTGCTGTGTTAAAGGCAAAGTTGGTGTAGGTACTGAGTACTGAAACTTTGGTTTAT
>VZSC01008994.1:150034-190314 GCA_013398225.1 Steatornis caripensis | reverse complement strand
TCTCTGGTGTGGGGTCCTCCACTCGTGTTTTCTGTCTTTTCTTACAAATGTACCACCAACTTTGTTGGTGGACTCAGGTATGTCCTGTGATGGGTCTGGCTGGAACTGGCTGTGCCTGGCCCAGGGCAGCCCCTAGCTTCTTCCCACAGAAGCCACCCCTGCAAACCTCCTGCTGCCAACATCTTGCTACCTACACCAAATACACTTCTGTATATTTGAAAGCCTGTAGGGTTATTGGCAGGGTAAAATGGGTAAATATCTTCTGACCCACAGAGTAGGAGCATGGTAGCTATCAGCCAGCAAGCAGGAAGGAAGCGAAAAGAGATATGTGTTATTGTACACAGATTATTTAACAATTATAGAAGATACACATCGAATAAAAGGAAATTTAAGAAAAGAATAAAAGAAAGTTAAAAGAAAACAGAAAAGCCCCTGTTTCTACTTTGCCTGGACGTTTCACTTATACTAAGGTTAGATGAGTAGTAAAGTTATGTTAACAGCATGTGACTGGAAGAGCCTTGTACAATATGAGATTTCTTAGAGAGCAGGAATTTTTGATCAGAAAAGAATCCTGCTTTAGCCTGAACCAATACTGGATTCTAAATTGCAGACTACGATACCTAATATAAGCAAACGTGCATTGAATTAGGATCCATGTATAGCACAAAATGCACAAAAATGATGCCTTAAGCCACACATGGAAAGCCTCATTCTGTGTTGGAATTTCACAGAATGTCATCACTGCCAAGGGACATTTCATGCAGACCATATGTACCGTTTATTTGGGAGGGGAATCATTTATTTTGGGAATATCTAATTTTGCAGTATCTGGTAGGAAACAGGACTTTGCGTTCCTGCAGAATAACTAACAGAAAAGGAGGAAAAAGTTTATCCATAAATCTTTAATTTACAATCATTCTCTCTGGTAGTTAGTCATTAATATTTATATACTAGTTCCATATGGATTTCTCTGCTTTGAATATGTGAGAAGAATAGAATCAAAGACATATGGCCTATTGACAGGTACATGTTAGTGTGGGATTTATTTAGGGAGGTCAGTGACTATGAAAGCTGATTTATAGCCTTAGAGACTGAAGATTTGTCTCTGTTACCATATAGTAAAATAAATAGTGTAAATTTTATACTTTTTTTTCAGCATACCACAGTTGAGCCTGTTTTGCCTTTATTGATAGCTCATGATTCTCTAGCCCAGATCTATAAAAGCTTTGCAACTCCCACTGAGAGTTAAGGATGAGAATTAAGCATCAAAATGTGTTAGGCATGTGAGACTTAGCAAATCTGCATCTCTGTGTTATTGTGTCATCTCTTTAAGCACAATTACATTTATGCAAGGTAGTGTAGTCCTGGAACATCCAAACTAGAGACATTATAAATTATTTCAGGACTGTGTATAATATACTTACTACGGTACATGCTTGAGACACAATGGGCATTAGTTTAGGAGCACCACATCGCTAGCCCAGCTGTTACGGGTTAACCCTGCTAGGCAGTTAAGCCCCAGACAGCCACAGTGGGATGGGGGAGAGAATCAGAAGCGTAGAAGTGAGAAAACTCATGGTTTGAGATAAAGACATTTTAATAGGTAAAGCAAAAGCTGCAAGCAGAACAAGATAAGGAATTAATTCAGTACTTCCAGTCGACAGGCATATGTTTAACCATTGCCAGAAAAGCAGGGCTTCATCACACAGAACAGTTACATGCTNTGAGATAAAGACATTTTAATAGGTAAAGCAAAAGCTGCAAGCAGAACAAGATAAGGAATTAATTCAGTACTTCCAGTCGACAGGCATATGTTTAGCCATTGCCAGAAAAGCAGAGCTTCATCACACAGAACAGTTACATGCTAAGACAGACTCCATAACTCCGAATATCTCCCCCCTTCCTTCCTCTTTTCCCTGAGCTTTTATTGCTGAGCATGACATATGGTGTGGGATATCCCTTTGGTCAGTTGGGATCATCTGTCCTTAGCTGCGTCCCCATGCAACCTCTTGTGCACCTCCAGCCTACACGCTAGTGGGGCAGTGTGAGAAACAGAGAAGTCCTTGATGCTGTGTAAAAACTGCTCAGCAATAACTAAAATATGGGTGTATTATCAACACTGTTTTGGCCAGGAATCCAGAACATAGCACTGTATGAGCTACTATGAAGAACATTTAACTCCAGCACAACCAAAAACNCCTCTTGTGCACCTCCAGCCTACACGCTAGTGGGGCAGTGTGAGAAACAGAGAAGTCCTTGATGCTGTGTAAAAACTGCTTAGCAATAACTAAAATATGGGTGTATTATCAACACTGTTTTGGCCAGGAATCCAGAACATAGCACTGTATGAGCTACTATGAAGAACATTTAACTCCAACACAACCAAAAACAGTACAGCACCTTTAGTGCTTGAGTTCCACTCATTGACCTGTGCAGGTGTTTTGAGCTGGAGCTGCTGTGACATTTCATACTGCATTGTCATGTGTGACATTCAAGCACCAGAGAGTATCTACTAAGCTGTTGCCATGGTGTAGACTTAGAGGCATAGAAAACACATTGGAAGTAATTTGTTAGAAGAACAAAAGTCACTGGTCTAGATTTGAAATAGTTGTCTAGATTTTTTTTTTTCTGGTATCTTAGCAGTTTCCTGCATCATCAGGTACAGCTGTAAAAGTGTTTCTAAATGATACTCTTGTATATTCTAAACTAAGTATTGCTTTTTAACAGAATACGTTTTTATGTATTTTGTTCCTGCGGAGAAAGACTTTATGTTAGCCATTAGGATTTTTTTCTTTTGATAACTAAAACTTAGAGGAGAAAAAAATGGAAAAATGATTCAGGTTTCTATGCTTAAAAAATAAAAGGTTGAGAGAACTTGGCTTACTTCTTAGAATAATACGCTTGGCCAAAATGGTGGAGGAAAAATGTTGCTTTCTGTTTGTGTGCCCTGAAATATGTAGAAAGAGCTTTCATTATGCTTTACATACCATGGTTTTGACTGCTAGGAAGGCCCCAAATTATGCATAAATAGTTCGTTTAAAATGTTTTTCATTAAATGTGCTGACTGGTAATTGCGAGTGTATTCTGATTTCCTTTTGAAGGGTGAGTTCTTGTAACTGCACGTCTGCACTCAAAATGGCAGCATCCAACTTTTGTCATAAAGTTATGACACAAGTTACTCCTGGCACGAGATAATACCAGTGTGGTAATACTCATGTTTATTTGACTCTCATGAATTCAAGAGTGATGCTACATTCCTCTGAGGTAAATTTTATACTTCAAAACTAGTGTCACAATACATTAAGGTACTGTGTATCAATTAGAAATTGCAATTTTGTAACGTCATATATCCAGCGTGGAAGCTCAGCAATCCTTATGCAGGCATGGTTGCCATATTCACCATTGCAAGAGCTCTTGGCCTCCCTTCATACCAGATGGACATTGTCAATTGATATTTTGCTATTTCTGCTTTGCTGCCACGTGGTTTGCCGTACATGCTGTTTTTTCTCCTATTTGTCCACCTACTAAATCAAAGGTGTGGCTGAGATGTGGAAGACACAGCCACTGGACACAATTCACCTAATTAAGTAACAGATAGATTTAGCTTTAAGAAGTTCAGCAAAAAGCATGTAATTGAGGTCCTTGTTTAGTTTTTAATCTGCTTATTGGGCCGAACTGGAAGCTGTGTGTGACGGGCTGACCTTGGCTAGCTGCCAGGTGTCCACACAGTCACTCTGTCACTCTGACTCCTCAAAAGGACATGGCAAGAAAATACAGTGAAAAGATCATGGGTCGAGATAAAGGCAGAGAGATGACTTAACAATTTCCATCACCGGCAAAACAGAGTAGACTTGGAGAAATTATCTTACTCCGATTAGCAATAAATTAAATTAATGAGAAATAAGAAAAAATGCAAACCCACCTTCCCCCAGCCCCTCCCTCTTTCCCAGGCTCAGCTTCACTCCTGACCTCTCTACCTCCTTCCCACCAAGCAGCGCAGAGGGATGGGGAATGGGGGTTGTGGTCAGTTCATAATGTGTTGTCTCTGCTGCTTCTTCTTCCTCTTGTTCTTTCTCTGCTCCAGTGTGGGGTCCTTAATGAACTTCTCTAACATGAGTCCTTCCCATGGGCTGCCGTTCTTCAAGAACTTCTCTAGCATGGTCCTTTGCATGGGGTGCAGTCCTTCAGGCACGAACTGCTCCAATGCGGGTCCCCCATGGGGTCACAGGTCCTGCCAGAAAACCTGGTCCTGCATGGGCTTCTCTCCCTGGGCCACAGTTCCTGCCAGAAGCTTGCTCTAGCCTGGGCTTTCCATGGGCTGCAGCTGCCTTCAGGGCATGTCCACCTACTCTGGTGTGGGGTCCTCCACAGGCTGCAGTGTGGATATCTGCTCTGCTGTGTACCTCCATGGGCTGCAGGGGGACAACCTGCATCACTATGGTTGTCACCGCAGACTGCTAGGGAATCTCTGATCTGGTGCCTGGAGCACCTGCTCCCCCTCCTTCACCGACCTTGGTGTCTGCAGAGTTCTTTCTCTCACGTATTCTCATTCCCCTCTCACAGCTGCTCCTGTTGTGCAGCTTTTCTGCTCTTTCTTAAATATGTTATCACAGAGGTGCTACCAACATTGCTGATTGACTGAGCTTTGGTTAGCATTGGGTCCATCCTGGAGCCAGCTGAACCTGGCTCTTTTCAACGTGGGAGCAGCTTCTGGCATCTTCTCACAGAGGTCACCCCTGCAGCCCCCTCTCTGCGAAAACCTTGCCATGTAAACCCAATATACTGTGAAATATTGCCACTACTATTGTTATGTTTGTTAGCTAGTTTAAAATGTATGTATGAGTATTTAAGTGGGCACTTCTGTTTCAGAAAAGCTGACTATACTGAATAGTTTAGACAATAAGAGGGATAATATAGGCTCAGCTGATTTTTTTGGTTCCAGTCAAGGGTAGGTGGGTTGTAACAGATGTTTCCATGGCCTGTGTTGGTTTGTCTCCATGTAGGACAGAAGTTCTGGTTTTCAACTTGTGATGGATGGATCTCTGTAGAACTTCTGAGTGCTTGTGAGGACTGTAATAGACAACAGAGAAACAAAGTTACTTGTCAGTCAGCTTATGTTTATTATGAAAGGGTCTGCGCTTCCATTAGAAAGTCATGAAGCATTCATAAATTGTGAATGCGCTGAAAATCATAATGCTTTATGTATTTAGGATTCGCTTAAACTGATGAGTATAAAGCCTATGGAGCTCTATATATAATTTTGTTTTTTAAATGTGAGGTAGGAATAATGGGCCGTAGTACCATTGGCAGATCCTAGAAACACTGAGCCATAACTGCAAGGGTATTTACGACACAGTTAATTCAGTGCATTCCATGCAGCTAATAGTTTCCAGAAATATTATATATTTAGTACCTTTATGAATTGGAGTTTGCATCAGAAAATCCCCAAAGTCAGTCCAGAAACAGAGTCAAACTAAGTCACTTTGTTATGTAATCACTAACATACATGCTACTTGGCGAAAAATCATTAGCCATCCTGTACAATACACTCCAGTCTAAAGTTGTAACAAGATATAAAGCCAGTAGGTGGACCCAAAGATATGCATGATGTACGTACATGATTTCCACAAAAGTTCTCAGTACGCTGACCATATTATTTTTATAATTTTTATATTTTGTAGTGAATGGTTATTTCCTACTTGTTTGCATTGCCCTACTTCTACATGGCCTCTGATAGATTTTCTTTCTGATTCTGTAGTTATGTTTTCGTTAGATTTTAAAAAGTATTTCTTTATTCCAAGCACAAAATCAATGGCAATCTGAGGGTTTTAACAATAAGATGCCTTAGAATAAGAGCTTGGAGGTATTGGGAAAGTCACTAAACAAAATCTGACTAGTTAATAAATTTACACTATAGCAGCATTTATGCAAAGGTAAATAAATGCATTGCACATATAATAAGATGATATAGGAGTTACAGAAATCACATTCTGAACTGAGGAGAAAATTGATAAAGCTTTGAAACAAGCTTTTTTACCCCTAAACTAGAATGGCAGCAAAATAAAGTAGATCTGCCTATTAGTACACACCTTCTGAAAAGCTTCTTATCTTTCCTTTTTTGGACTGGTAATAAAACACCTGGTTACTTTTCCGATCTGTTGTCATATTGCCTTCTTAGCCGATTACGGGACCTGTTTATTAGTCCCACATTGAAAAAGTACCATTCGAAAAGCTCATTGAAATGACATATAATACAAGGAAATACAGCTGGGCTAACATGACTTGCAGTATTGATCCCAGAACGACATGTGCTAAGTGCTATAAATTGCCAACACCATCAACCCTATTAAGTAAATAAATCTGAATCTGCTACAGGATACTACTTCTATTCTTGGAATAAATAATTTCTACTGTTACTAAGTATGGGTATGTGCACACACACACATTTTTATCTCAGTGTTCTATCCAGCGAATGTAATTTGATCAGTTCTTTCTGCAGGGTTTTTCAAGGTCCTGTTAATCCATTTCAGATTTATCTGGCTATTTAATTTTTTAAAATTTTTAACCATATCCACCTGTATGCTGTACTTACAGTAATGCAAAATGTCAAAACTACGCTGTTCAGAAAGTTTGGCTACTGGAACAGTTTGGGAATCCCTTGTTAAACTTCTAAAGAAAGAGGAAATGGCACATTACTTTGAAGGTCCCCCAAAAGTTGTAGTAGGGAATAGGAGAGAACGCTGACTTCTGAAATCTTTCTTTTAAAAAAAGACAACTATCTATTTGTGAGGGCAGCATCCAACCGGGTTGTATAGGAAGTTGTTAATTAGGTGATAATGAGAATAGAATTTTACCCTTTATGCTCTGGCTTACTTTGAATAGCCTAGATGTTTAGAGACTACTTCAGACAAGTAGGGTTATTAATTCTAAATTAAAACAAACTTCTTTGATATGGAAATTGGATAGGAAATTTATCGAGAATAAGATTTGTCATGACATATTTAGTATTCTCTAGATGTGACTGAGTTGGACACTTACATAAGAATAGCTTTTATTGTGGTATTCAGAAATTCCTTTCTGGTTGAAATGGAATATCTTAAATAGGCTATTTAAAATAAAGAAGAAGAAAAAAAAAAAGCTGTACCTCTGAACTTAAAAAGTTTCATACTTCTGTTAAAGGATAAGGGAAAACTATAAGGTAGTTCCAATTTCATTGTCTCCAGGCTCTGGTTGATTTTCTTTTTTTGGAGTAGTGTGGGAGAAAGTGGAAGACTCATGGATTTTAAAACCTCTTTAATTTGCTCTCAAAGGAAGGTTTGAGAGAGATCATGTGAACTTCCCAGTACTTAATATGAAGTCTGTGACAGAAGCCTGGAATTTCTCAGATCTAAGTCAAAGCTTTAATAACATGGCTATTTTTTTACACCTTATGCCCCTCTCTTGCCTCCTCAAGTAAAAAAGCTATGTGATTCTGAGCCAAATTCAGCCTAGTGCAATGTCTGCTCTCACTCAGCTGAGATGACTATAGACATAAACTGTGGTGCAAAATACCAGTTGGATATATCCTGGTTAGAAAATTGGCCAAATTCTGCGGTCATCAACTTCTACACTCAATCACATTATTGTATATTTGGAATAACTGTAATCAAGTTAAAATAATAAAAAAGGAAAAAATCACATTGGAAAATTCTAAAAACATGGTAGATGTAGTCTGCATTTACGTAGCTGCTGAAGACGAACGACTCTTAAAAGTCTTTTGTTTTTAACTTGCTGAAAACTTGCATCAAGTCACCTGAAAATTATTATGGCAGCTCCTGTAGGTAGTAGACATCTCAGCCCATAGAACTGTTTCTAGCAGAACAGCTACCACTTGTTGGGGGTTTTTTTGTGGTTCAGATAACTGCTAAGATGCAAAAGTAGTGTTTTAATATAAATTTATCTACCTATATATTAAAGAAACCTCATTAAAATGGTGGAATAAAGTAAAAGCTTTGTCAGACGTTTATATTAGAATGTCTCCCACTAACTGTAGTACATTAGAATTAATTTTAGCTTTGATGGATGGGGAGGGAGGACAGAACAAACAAGAGTCTGGTGGCTTGAAGGCGTAGATTTCAAAAGCATCTAAAGGATTTCACTACACAACTTTCAAGGGCCAAAATCATTGGGATTTGTGTGTCCTTAAGTATTTTTGACCAATCTGCCTTGCTTCACTGAAATCCTGATTTAGCAAAGCAAAGAGCTATATGACTTACTAAAGTTAAGCCCTGGGCTTGGTATTGGTGAATACTTTCAAAGCCTCTGGTTGAGGCAGTATGGAACAGAAAGTAACTTTATTACACCCCAGCTTACAGTTTTTAGTACTTGTGTTTTGCATTGCGGAATGAGAAAGTTCACACTATCATTTGAATATCCTAAGAGTCTTAGAAGTGTAGGGGTCTGTCTATTCTGTACATCTAAAACTTAAACAGGTAGACAACTTCAGCAAAAATGTCTCATCGGCATTACATTAATATGCAAATATTTATTTTTTACAGTGTTAAAATTTTGAGGAGACTTCTTTTACGTGTCTTCTGCACAGTTTTATGTATTCCTTATGAAAGAAAAATACATGTAATGCTCAGAATTATTCTGAAAGGATTGTATCCAGGATTCTGCTAGCATTCTGTCAGGGTCATGTTTATCCATGTCACAGTTCACTTTCTGTGTGGATGTTGTCTACTTTGCTTGCTTAGCATGTTATTATCTGGAAGTACACATTTTCTTAGCCATTCACCTGTGTGAAATGTAGTCCCAGATGTATAATCATGTGTTGTATTACATCTGTTCTAGTTCCTAGTACACTGAGTCATTGCATAACTGTTCTGTGCTGGACTCTAAGAATTCCAGGAAATATAAAGCTGAACTCCTGAATACCGATGCTGTACCTTCCTGATGTTAGAAATATTCTGAATATCACATTCAAGACCTTACTTCATAGACAAGGTGAAGGAAATTTTAATGACTGATATGACCTGCTGTCTGTTCTATTCTGGACATGAAAGCATTCTTTTATCCATCAAAGCCAAAACGTACTGTCCTTACTTAGGCATCAAAATGTTGTCATGGCCCAGTATTTCAGAGCATTTTCTTTAATGATCCTCAAGAGGTGATGTGAGCAACCTTGGTATTTTCTCCCATTTCCCTTCATTTAAAAATAAAAATATTTAAAAAAGAAAGAAAAGAAAATGCAGCAATACATTGTTTTCCAATTGCTGAGTTTTAGAATACATCAGTGCTAATAATACTGAATTTCTGTCTTAATATTCCCTATCCTCAAGGAAATTCCATTTATTGAAGACTTATCTTTATTCTCTTTGTATTTCTTTGTCTGTTTTTTTCTTTTTTTGTGTGTGTGTGATTCCTGTAGACACTGAGAATTTTCCTATCCGCTATTCACTGTGAAATGAGATACGTATGTGGCCTTATTCAGCATTTCAGTTTACAGGCTCATCAGATAGATCAAGCTAGAGTGACTGTGTAGTTTTTGAGCAAGCAGAGTTGCAGGCTAATCAGGCTAGACTTTGAACAGTTTAAATGGAAAAAGTGCATTCCTTGTCTGTTTGGGTTTTTCTGGTTTGTCAGGTCACACTTACCTGTTTTGATTGAAAATAGATCCTTATATTTTTGAATGTATTTAGACTACAAGCCAACCAAATTAGTAAAAATTTATAGCAATTAGATTTACACAAAATTTTATAGAAAATCTTTACACAAATATTTCCAAAGATTTGTGGGGTGCTTAGTAGATTCAGGTTGCAAGTTGGTTTTGGTTTTTTTTTCCTTCCCAGTTTGAGAAGCAAACAAGAAGGCAGATGTAGCCTGTGCTTTTTGAGGTTTATTTAAACTTGAATTTAAAAAAAAAAATCCATTTTCTTGATTTCCCTTAAAGAACTTCAACATCTTTTTATTAAATGACTAAGCAGCAGCAACCCAACAACTAGGCTATTATGCTATCATTCTCTCTACTTTACCATGCTGAATAGGGCGATGATGTTTCTGACATCGCGTGTGTTGTACAGACAGTAAGGACACTCTAATTTGCTAATCCAGAATACCTCTGGGTGATTTAGAGGACTACCTTTTGTAGCAGGAGGCATGCCTCAAGTTTGCCCAGTAGGCCACATATAGAAATAGGACAGGCAGCTGTATTCCTTGTGTATTTGAACCACTTTTGATGCAAGACCACTCTGATTTCTGTGACATTTTTTAGTTGCTAAACAATGTTAAACATATTAAATATGCTAATTAATATTACTAAACAATATTAAAGAATACTAATCAAAACCCCCTTAACAGGTAAAGTTTGGTCCTTCTAGTACAATTCCCTCCACGTATGGGACTAACCACAGCACAGCCCTTAATCTGGACAAAGTGCTCAAACACTCTCCTTCTGCTTCAGAAGATTTTGTTTATTTTATCACTCCAGCCAGGCATGTAGGCATTTTTCCATCTAAAATTCTTCCCCACATAACTCATGCCAATATTTTAATTATGGTAGATTATGTTTTTCATGGGCTCTTCCAGAGCAGCTGAATTCTGAGAGGTGACTACCTAAAGAAGGCTACTGTGGAATTATGTGATTTTTCTGTAACAATAAAGGCTCTTTTTTTCCTAATGACCATTCCTGCACATCAAGCATTGGGATCTAAGCAGCATCCTTTCTGGTTTGTGCTTCATCACATGTAGTGTTGATTCCACAATAGAAGCTTAGTAGGGAATTCTGTCAGTCATAGGTGAGGCAGAGTAACAACCTATGTACATCCTGGGGAGGAAAAAAAATATTTTTCATGCCTATATGGGAATTATGCTGGGCCTGTAATGCTAACAGCCAAAAGGTATTTGTACACATTGATTTAGACCAATGCGTCTGAGCCTGTTGTCAAGAATTTTGATTTTGGCAGGCTGGCCTGTCCCCTGGATTATTCCCACACAGGCATGCACTACATTCAGGAGTACTTCTGCAAATTTAGGGACCATGTTTGCAGGCCTAATCCCACTATAAAGGTTGGACGGAGGGTTGTGTGGAAGCCAACAGTGCTGTGTGCACACAGATATCCTCAGCTCAGCTTTTGCAAAGCACAACAAGCAGAATGGACAGAAAGTGAACTCTTCAAGTAATGTATAGCATACTTTGTTCTGCTTTTGAACTCACAAGTAGAAATAGTCTAGGTAACTTGTTTGGAGGTCACAGTGAGCAGCTGAGGCAGAGCAGGGAATTTACCAGTGTTCAATGTTATCCTAAGTACTTATTATTCAAAGTACATTACCTGATTCACCCATTAATTTTCCTTCTGATTTCAAAGGGATCAAATACATGTACTCTACCTATACGCAGAATTGACAAGTGTGCTTGTATTTCTTTTTTGCTACGGAAATTAACAAATATGCTTTCATATATAGTGATCAACTCCATTTACTTGCCAAGAAAGCGCTATTGTTTAGTAACCAGTTTTCAAAGCAGAACTACTCTGCTAGTCGTGGGTTTTCTGTGGCTCCAGTTAGCTTTGACTTGTAGTCAAAGCTTTACTGTACTGTGTTTCTCCCATACTGTGAACAAAAACACTGCACACACGATGTTCAAAGATTTAATTGAACATATTTCCAGCTTAATTGCTGTATTGGACCTTGCCATTAAGAGTGTTGTGTCATGTGACTGCTTGTATCGCTATATGAAGTGTGAGTAGTTAAGGTAAATGCCTCAACAGCATAGAGCTATTTGTATACTGGGTGTGTGGGACAGTGGTCAGGGAATAGAGGTCACATAGTTTATATATTTTTCTAGGTATTTGGTTTTCTGTCTAATTAATTTTATAACTGAAACACAGATTTGTGTTTAGAGCAGTTGCGATTCATAAAAAAAAGAGTTTCACTAAAATATATTATTCCGAGTGGACAAAACTAGGTTATTTGGACAGCATATTTAAACAAGAAAAGAAAGCCAATTGAAAAGATTTTCTTGTTTACTTTGCCATACATGAGTAATATGTTGATTCTGGCTTAACCCAGGCATTAATGAAGAAATAATTCAAACCATATTTATTGTTGTTATTTTTAAAAATAATTAAAACGTGTTTGAGGCTTTGACTTCCAGATAAGCCTAAGAGAATTATGTTCCTAAATTCCATTAAGTAATTGTCTCTTTTCAGTAATTTTAGACTACTTTGAAAATCCAAAACTTAATTGTTAGATTACTTAAAATTAAGACCCAGAATATCACGTTCTTTTCTGGAGTAGTCCCAAGACTGGCCAATCGAGTCTAGACTTGAATAAGTATTTTCTAGATTGAATACAGGTACTAGAATCTGACCTTACGCTTCTGATCATTGTTGAAGAAAAAAATATTTCTAAATAAGGCTATCAAAACGTTTAGAAACAAGGCTTTCAAGGCATAGATTTGTGGAATTACGTACACAAGGTCAAATCCTAAACGGATATTGCAGACGTGATTAACACCAGTCTTTCAGTATGTGTGCTTTAATAACAATATTTTTTTCCAAACTTCTGATCAAACTTATTTGTTTAAAAACTGAACAAGGAAAGGTGTTTAACTATACAAGATAAGGAATGTCTTGGTAGTTATGAGAATAGAAGTTGAGGAATCCAAGGAATGAATGGAGAAAGTGACTTTTCACAGAAAAATACCATAGTATGTTGCAACACAGATTCTTGGTCCTACAACGGTGTTGTAAGTGTTTCTGTAGAATGGCCAAGAGCTGGTCACAGAGGAACTGGATTTTCGCAAATTTAAATGTGCTACGTTCCAACATTTGACAGGGATATAAGGATTCCAACTGTTAAAGCAAACCCCACTTACACAAATACTATGTACACGTCTACTAGTGGACTTCATGATTGTACAAACAGTAATTGTAGATTTGAATATAGCAAAAAATGGTATTTACTGTCTGTTTGGTGCTGTATGAATCACATTCCAGCATAGTAGTAAACGTAACCATAGAAGTAACTGATTCTAGTACCTGTTTTAAAAAAAGTATTATACTGCATATGTACATAGTGTTTCATTTCCTGTTACAGCATTCTAATTTTAACGTCTGATTCTCCTGTAATTACTAAGCCTGATTGAAATCTTCCTACTGTTTCGGAGAAAGTGAAAGACAAAGACACTAAAGTTTTAACCAAGTTAATCTTCCTTTATTTTTATAGAACCACTACAACTTCTAATTGTAGGAAAACCTTATGGACGTATACTTTAAAGCTGCTAAATTAAGAAAACTGAAAATCTGAAAATACATTTGTTTCAGGTCCTTCTGTGGAGTCTGTGAGGACTTATAGCTTGTATGTTTCACAAAGCAATGAATCAAAAGCTGGAGTAAATACCATTCCAGTCCCCTCCTCCCCCCAGAAAAGGACTGGATTCCTTTTTACCCTTTAGCCCCAATAAGAAGGCAAAGTAGGATACAGAACATTTAAATTCTATTCTACCATCTTGATTCAGTTGCTATTTGTGAGAAGTTTCCTCTCTGGCTATAAGGTATTTTTAGTTGGCTTGTTCTTTCCCCTCAATGACTGAACGGCCTGAACACAAAGCTATTGAGCACTTGTGACTCTTCACTCAACTCCTGCTTAGATTTTGTCTAAGCCAGCTCACACTAAGGTCTGATGTATTCTGGGAGTAGTGCCACTAGTTCGAAACCAGAGCACCACATAGACAGGACAGGTAGCCAGACAGAGTTAAAGGGCCGTTACGCAGCCATTGTCTCCCGCAAAATTGCTGTCTCCTGCAGAAATTATGTTTTTTTCTGGCAGTTCCATCAGAATCCGCTAACTTACAGAAATGGTACAGACCAATCCTCCAAAACGGAAGGTATAAAGCATCAGCTTACCCAGAAAGCTTTTGAAGCAGCTCCAAAAGCAGCTTGACTCCTGAGGCTTTCATGCTTCCTGGTGTGACCCATGGGATGCCCACACTGCGATGGAGGAGGAAGGATGAGCACTCTCATCGTCAGCTAGGTAAATAATTTTTTTTCCTCATAAGTGCATAATATTAAGAGGTACGGGTTACAAGTTATAAAACCCTATGACTTGAATGGTGGATAAGTGAATTCATGTGCTAGGCATGGGCAAAAGGGCATCGAGCCCTTGTTTATTGTGTTTGTTTGTTGTATTTCTTAACAAGCTCATGAAATAAAGTTTAAATCACAGAGTACAATGTCCTGTAATTTGGAGAGATCAAAATGGACTGTGACATCACTTTCAAACGAAACATTGAGATCATCCCCTAAAGGGAAGCCACTTCCTGGAGGTGGATACTCTCATATCTGCTCACTGTTCAAGAAACAGTCTATGAAGAAGAATAATTAACCGGATACTAATTACAATAGAATTCTGAATAAATTTACCACAACCTGAGGCATTGCTACAACACTTGCACTGTTCCAGGAGCAGTCAGTCTCCCCCTCTCTCTCTCATTTTTTTCCTTTGCTTCAGTCTATATTGATTTTAAACTGCCTTGGATCAATGGTGTGGATCAGCTCTAACTTATCTGTTACTTCTATTGTTACACTGAGCTGGAACCAATGTAAATGACAAGTAAATGCGATAGTTTTTTTTTTCCTCCAACATACATGCTGATCTAGGAAGAGAAAAAATTGAGCACTTATTGCAGTAATATTTCTATTATTGAAATGTGGTAGTAATTAGCTTAATGGCACTGGAAAAATAGTAAAGAAATGCTTGGTCTTAACTGCATGTCTTTCAGAATCATATATTGATTAAAAGAATTAAAAAACAAACCTTTTTGTGAGTCTTGCCTTTGCACAATGAGAAAATTAAGGCTAATGAGAAAGCTAATGTAAAATGTTTTTCCTATCATCCATAAGAAAATAATTGACTCTGAAAGGTTTTCTTCTGGAAAAAATATGCAAAGAAAGACATATGAAATAGGTACTATAATCATTGCAAGGGTGCAATAATTTTGTTAAGTAAGCTTTTCTTTTTAAGGCTACATTCTTCCAATTTCAAGCTGGAAATGTAGAATACCAAAGATACTAGGATTAGTTGTACTTTATAGAAGAAAAGTCTAAGTAGAGGATTAATTAATGGAGTATACGTTGATTTACAGAGCCAAAGGGGAATTCAAACTATTCTGAATGTTCATAATTTCAAAAGTGGTAGGTCCTAGCTAGTCATTTATGGGATTCAGAAGTACCAAACAAGATTAATAATCTCATTCACTTTAACTTCAGTGGAAATTATGCGCCTAATCTGTTGAAGAGCATTTGAGAATGCATTTTAATGTTGTTAAATCACTTTAAACCTCTTGCCCAAGGTAACTTCCGAGCACAAATCCATTAAGTAGCAGCTGATTGGTTTCTATGTTGCTTTAGTTTCCTATTAACTCCAGCTCTCCACTCTGTGCATTCAGACATATCACTGTGTCACAGTTTAAAGCTGGGCTGGCTATTAAACGGATGACAGACGCTCTTTGTTAGCCCCCTCCCTCCCCAAAATGTGGGCAGAAAGAGAAAAGGCAAAGAGACTTATGGGCTGGATAGGTTAAAACAGCTTTAATCTAACTACAATAATAATGTATAATAATAATAGCAAAAATAATAATGAAATATATACAAGTATACAAATATGTACAAAGCCAATATCAAGCTCCCCCCTGCCACCGATGACGAATACATCGCACGGATGCTGTGGGGCATGCCCCGGGAAAGCTGCACTGAGCAGCAGGCAGGAGCTGGATTCAGGAATGCACAGATCTGGATTGAAGGCAGAAGGATTGGACAGAGTCCTCCTCGGACACTGGCTATAGAAGAGAGAGAGACCCTCATGATTCCTCAGCTTTACACTGAGTATGACGGATATGGGATGGAATACTCCCTTTGGTCAGTTCTGGGTCACCTGTCCGACCCGCTCCTCCCCACAGCAGTGTCACAGGTGTGACCACTTCTCTGCTCTTTCAGTTCTGGCTCACAAGAAAGTCAGCAGAAGCAAGCATTGACCTTGGTCTCCATAGGGATAACTATAAGCAAAAGCTTATACCACATACCATTCCTACTGATGTTCCAGCACTAACTATAAACACCAAACCTTATCACTGCTAGAAGCAGCTACTGTCTGGGAAAACATGCAGTTAATTTCAGAAAGTGCAGCTTCTCAGCAGAGACTTAACTAAAAAGCAAAGTTACTTAAAGAAAATTGGTTCCATCCTGGCCCAAACCAGGACACACTGCATTCTTGTGTTTATCATTGGAAATAAGTGCATCTTGTAAATTCAACAGAGTATGCTTGCTAGTAGCAAGGTCCTTTCTGTCACACAGACTAAAGCATGAAGTCACATGTGCCAGAAAAAGAAGAATTTGAAGACAACAGGAAACCATTTGTACCTTTTCCCTGCTCCTGAGTCTCCATACACAAGGTGTGGTTTGTAGGGGCTCCCCAAATGGGCAACAAGCTACAGCCATGATAGGGCATGGGGAGAGCTGAGGCATCACAGCTGAGATGCAGCAGTAGCTGCTGAAGAGACTGAAAGGCAGAACTCGTACACATGAATAGTGCTCTGTTGGGAAGACTTGACAAAGTTCTGTGGGACTTAAACTTATCACAATTCTGTATTTAGTTCATTTTAAAGTATCATCAGCAATGAAACTCCTGATTTATTTTCTGCTTGCTAATAGGTAGGCAATGCGTGTGCTATGACGAAAGTTCTGTCTCCTACAAAGCCTCATGCTATCTGGCTATGAATGATAAAATTATGTCTTGACATTTCTTCCACATAGAAAGGGCAGGTTTTAGTTTATAAGGAGACATGTGCTGTTACCATTTGAGCTCTTAGATAGCTTTGGGGGAAAAAAATGCAGTTTAGTCAGGAAACTGTTGTAAGTTGCATAGCCTTGTTACTTTTCAGCAGGAAGGCTTCATTTCTTTATTGCGATTGGATTAATAGAAAATAGCTCCATAAAGAATAGAACATTTGAGTTATTTTTTCTTTATTCTAATACAAATGTTATTAAGTCCTGAAATAATGTATTTTCCTAAATATTTTGGTAGTTCTCATACATCTTTTGCTTCTGTGGGATGATCCCTCTGTCTTTCCTTAGATGCAATAGAAATAAATAGAGAAAGAATCCTCATTACTGGGGAGGCTGACAGTGTATCTGTAATTTTTCACTAGAACCTGAGTAAACTCAGTTATGTAATAATGTGCTGGGCTTGACTCTGTTTATCTTTAAGTTGAAGGGATAAGCAATTTTTTATAAAGTACTATCATATCACTTAACATATTTACCTTTTAACATGATGTGTGCACATGTAATCTGATCATTAGGACTGAATAGTTCTTAGTCTTTGCTCTTAAGGCAAGGCATGTTTTGCTAAGAGGATGTTTTCACATGTTGGAGTTAAATCATAGTATGTTCCAACATCAAAAGAAAGAAAGATTTTTAATACTTAGGGAGGTAACTGCAAATTCAAATGACATTTTTGACCTATTCAATAACCTAAATTGACTTAATAATTCACTTTTGTGAGAAAGTCATATTGGTAGGTGACTGTGAGATGTATTAAGGTCTTACAAATGTAAGCATTTGGGACATAAATGATGTGATGGTAATGTTTTCATTTGGATAACATTGAAATGTTTCATATGTGGAAATGGATTCTTTACTTCCTCTATTAGTTACATTTCCCAGAAGGAGCCCTGAGGGGGGAATTTTATGATTCAGAGAGTGACAGTTTCTGCCCTGCTCCTTACTTGTTCCTGAAGATAAAAAATTTAAGTCTCTATTTTCTTTTACTGCCAATACCAATTCATATCGAGCCAATAGAAACATTCTGGCAAAATGTGCTTCCATCAAAGAACACTCTTTTGTCATAACAAACATTTGATGCAACTCTCTTCTGTGAAAATATTCAGAAGTTTAATTTTTTTCTGCTTCAGTGGAGAACACAACTCAAAACTCAAAGTTTGTTGCAAAATCAAAGAGCCAGCCCTGCTGAGCAGCTTCTGCTGTTGTGCTTTTCTGTTCGTCATTTTTCCCAGCCGACTCACTTTTTGCCCATTCTGGATTGTGGAGGGATGGAGAGAAAGCAGAACTTTTTCTACTGATACACAAAAGTTGTCTGGTGCCCTCCTGGTGCTTCATCCCGTGGCACTGAGAGCTCATTGCAGAAGTGTTGCTTCCAGAGAAAGAAATCTTTTTTTTTCCTTTTTAATATCAATTTAGAAAAATCAGAGGGAGAAATAAGTTGCCTTAAGTGCAGGAGGCTAGAAGAACTAGTCTTAAACTCTTGACGTTCCTCCAGGATTTAAAAAACCTGTTTAATGAATTTTATGTTTAGGGCATAGTGGGGTCCATTTTTGTCTCTGGAAGAAAAGTTTGAGTGAAGTCATGTGAAAGTCTTGCTACTTAGGCTGTTGGAAATCGTGATATAGCCTGTAGTATGAATAGTCTTTGGAACAGAATCTCGGAATGATATGTTGAACCATAAAAGAGAGATAGAACCCAAACTTCTCTATAGATTTTCTTCCAAGACTTATCTTTTAAATAGAAAATAATTGATTTGTATTTTGAGCCTTAAATCCAAACATTTAGTCTTGCTGTGTCTCTTAAAAACTCTGTCAGCTAACCATCCAATTTCTTTCAGCTTTTTTTAACTTTTCTCTTGCCCTTGAGGCTGCTTGGAAGAAATTTCTGACCCAAACATTTTTTTGGCTCTCAGTGGTTGAAAATCACCCAGAATTGCTGTGGAAATGATTTGGGGTTTTTTTTTGGTTACCCCGAAAAGTGGCTTCATATTAAGGCACAGTTTTCCTATTATAAATAATTCCAAATTCCTGGATGCAAACTAGAAAATTTGAAATTTGGGTGTAAATTGTATGATTTGGACCTATATTTTAACAGTATGCATACTGCATACCTGACCCAGATAAAACCTAAGTTTATAATAGCCTATGAAGAAAGGTTTGGCCTGCGGATAGGAAAATACCTGGATCCTGTACCTGGGTCACAACAACCCCATGCTACACTACAGGCTTGGGGAAGAATGGCTGGAAAGCTGCCTGGTGAAACGGACCTGAGGCTGTTGGTTGACAGCCAGCTGAATGTGATCCAGCAGTGTGCCCAGGTGGCCAAGAAGGGCAATAGCATCCTGGTTTGTATCAGATATAGTGTGACATTAGGACTAGGGCAGTGATCGTCCCCCTGTACTTGGCATTGGTGAGGCCGCACCTTGAACTGTATTCAGTTTTGGGCTCCTCACTACAAGAAAGACATTGAGGTGCTGGAGAGTGTCCAAAGAAGGGCAACGATGCTGCTGAAGGGTCCAGAACACAAGTCTTCTGAGGAGTGGCTGAGGGAACAGGGGCTGTTTAGCCTGGAGAAAAGGAGGCTGAGGAAAGACCTTATTGCCCTCTAAAACTACCTGAAAGGAGATTGTAGAGAGGTGGATGTCAATTTCCCAAGTAACAAGCGATAGGACAAGAGGAAACAGCCAGGGGAGGTTTAGATTGGATATTAGGAAAAATTTCTTCACTGAAAGGGTTATCAAGCGTTAGAACAGGCTGCTCTGGGAAGTGGTTGTGTCACCATCCCTGGAGGAACTTAAAAGATGTGTAGATGTGGCACTTAGCGACATGTCAGTTTTAGGTTTATGGTTGGACTCAATGATCTTAAAGGTCTTTCCAACCTAAATGATTCTGTTTCCATATAACCTTCTAAAGACACTGTTCATTCCTTCTTTCATGTATGCTTGCTGTTCTCTTCTAAAAGGCCTTTTAAATTAAAAGCGAGCAATTTGTATTGTATTTCATGACTAAGCAGAAAATGCAGCAAGACTGTTCCTGAAGTCCTTGTTACTTTTATTCTGTATTAGCATGAGCATTTGCTGCAGGGATGACTAACCTGGATGCTAACTGTGTATCAGACAAAAATAAAATGGCACTTGATTCAACATTAGGTTGTTCAGCTAACATTTTTTCAGAAACGTTTTGGTGACTTTATCGTTAGCTGCAGAAACTGGTTATGGATTCAGTAAACCTATGGGGCATTTATATTTTCTAGTCTAGATTTGATCAGATTCTTTTTTTGGGAGGGATGGAGGGTAGAAGAGAGGGAAGTTGGCATTTAGATTGATGGCTGGGTTTGAAAAGCATCCTATGAGAGGAAAAGTGTCTTCAGCCTATTACATTAATTCCAAGGCAGGTATGCTATGCTCATTTGACAGACAACTGTTTTTGCAATAATTATAACATACTGTTTTGTTGTGTTGTAGAGTATTTTTGGCATAGATGAAGCAAATATTTCAAATTAACTCTATAGGAAAGGCATGTCAAGGAGAAGCACCCTGTAGTAACAAATGGGATCTGTACTGGCACTAGTTTGAGAAAAGAGAATGAAATATGCATACTCTGAAAGGTTCTAGCAAATATTACTGCTGTGGTGGGAGAAAAGGCAACAGAAGGGAGCAAGATTTTGGGTCACTGCTATAATTCACTGAATGGTGCAGAGTTGGTGTTGCTTGCCCAGTGAGAGGCAGCATTGATCTTGTTCCTTCTCGACACCAGACTAAGAGACAAAAATGTACTAGTTTAAGTTCATATTCTTCAGTTTTATAGATTTTTAAGATAGAAAAGATCTTAATTTAATTACTCAGCACCTCTCTAACTGTGCTGAACACAAGGACTTTTTCCATTTCCTCCCCACAGTTTTATTGTGTTTCCTTCCTGTACATTACAGGTAGCAGGTTACACCACGGCTTGGCCTTCTGACTTTAATTTCTTTTGTTAATTAAAATGCTGCTGTGCATGATTGAGAAACCTCATCAACTCTGAAGTTAATTGTTTTTGTGTCACTAGAGTGTATTCTCAAATTTTGAAGCTTTCTTTTTAGAAAGTGTCTTAGGCTGTTGTTAGAACGGAATGCTGTTTTCTCTTCTGCACCCTAGCATGCAATAAAAGTAGTCAGGCTTAATGAATTTCCACTAGCCAGCTGTGGCAACAGCACCAACTAGAAACTCTGTGTTTTTATTTCAGACATGATGTGTGTCTTGTCTGAGTCTCCTGAAATGCCATTATGAATGTGTCTTTTTGGGGAGTAGGTGAGGTTTGCTCTTTTGGCAGCCAAAGCAAGTAATGCAGTTGGTTTCATATTCACAAAACAGAGGAGAAGAGGTCTTTTGCTTCAAGTGAACCAAAGTCTTCACCATGAAGGTTAAATTCAGGAACCTGTAGTGGTGAATCTGCTGCACAGTCTTCATACCGAGAATGAGGCTTCAGGACTGTATTTGTTTCCAGTTCTGTTCCCAGGAGCCCTGTCTCCTCCAGTCCTAACCATTTGCAGAAGGGACATAATATTTGCATGTCCATGTAACTGTAATGGAAAACACAAAGAAGCAAGGAAGCATACCACCAAACACAAGACAGGGAACAGCAAATTTTGAGATTAATCATGACTCTGACAGTGATTAAACAGACTGTTCCAGCTGTGGACTGCATGGAGATTTTTCAAAACACAGCTCTAAGCACAGATAACATTAATGCACGTCGACTTGGCCAGAGGACAAGTTTCCCTTTGGTGAATCCAGTCATTCTCTCGTGTCTGTTAATAACCCACTTTGAATGTGCACCCTGCCTTCACAGCAGAAGGTGGGCAACTGTACTAATTAGATCTTTTCCAATGTCTGGCTACTATTTGGCAGGCTCACTACAGTGAATGTTTCTTTTGACATCTTGCTACTTGAGTTGATGTTGCAGAGTTCATGTGCTGATGGAAGGAAATAGCACTGATTATCGTCCCCCAGATACCCGTTGCAAGGACAAATGAGGCAATGACACAAAGCACAGCTAGAAGGTTTCGCTCCCTGCCCCCAAGTTCTGGATCTTGGAGTAGGGTTAAAGCTGTTTTACTTTTCTAGTAAATGCCAGCCCTTCATGGCTAACTGGCTGCTTTCTTGGTGCAATGTGTTATTGTTCTGTCCCAAATGAAAACACAGTGGATGGAATTAGGAATGTGGGGCTAAGCGCCAAGGAAAACATTTCTCTGGCCTAAAAACCTGCCACCACTCAGCACCTGTCTGGGCATGAATTGAACATTGTAGCAGTTGATCCACTGCAGTCTGACTGATAGATGTGTGAAATTTTTGGCTGTGTGTTCTCAGTACTTGAGCACCCTCCTGGGAAAGAAGCATATGAAGCACATTAGCTTAACCCCTTTTATGGAGAGCAGGCATCCAGAGTGAGAGCTTGCTCACTTTCTTTTCCTGCTCTTGTTTGTGGAAAATGGGGAGAAGTAAAACATTTGCAAATCAATGCAAACTCCTGTTAGGTTAGAGGCACTGGAAGATTGTGGCAACTGGGGAAACAGGGAAAGAATGGGAGAGCGAGATGCAGGTCCAACTTAGGAGTGCACAGTATGTTAAGTTCAGGAAAAGATCTCAGTCAGCATTTACTTCTCAAGCGGGAAATTCTAATTGTAACTGCTCAGCAGTGGTAATTTGCCACAGGGGAACAATCTGGCGTGGAGGGCAAGGAGGCCCAACTGCAAGAAGGGGTTAAACTGGGTGGAGACAGGAATGCCACACAGAACAGACTCCTTGCAAGAGACTGAAGTTTCCATTCGTGATGAGATAAGAAACAGCCTCAGCACTGTCTTACAGACCATCCTGGAATTTGAGCATGAGCATTGGGGTCCCAAGCTCAGGGTTTGACTTTGGGCAGCAGAGCTGGGCTCTGGGATGGATCCAGAATGGGCTGACTTGCCCCATGCAACTGTTCTCGGGGTTGGTGCTGGTGCAAGTGTATATAAGGAATCTGCTTGTGATGCATCTTTGCAGATTCCATGTAGAACTGCGTATTACTGTAGGACTCTGCCCAATGCATTGTTCATTACATTTTTCTTTTATATTTAAGCACAAATATGTGTTTAATTTGCCTTGAGGGGTACTATAAAAGTTCTCCAACAGTTCCCTTCTCTATTTGATTCTTTCTGATGTGGTTGCTCAGCAATAAACATGAAACAAACAGTTAATAAAAAGATCTGGAGTTGCAGCCAGTGTAATTTCACCTGTCTGATCCTACGTTAAGACTCCTAATGGACATGATATGATCTGCAGGTGTTAGCCGTTCCCTGTGGAAGGCTGTGAGAACTGCTTTAAAGGAAACAGACAAGTAAAATAGAAAACAAGTTAAGTAAGGGCTAAGACAAGTGATGGGCAGATTGCTTGCTTTGTGCAAGAACTCACATCCTCAGTCTCTCACCCCAGACATAATCTGAACTCTGAAACTTTAAAACTCTGTTTGACTCACTGATACACACACACATTCCTTTATATTTTTTATTTTCACTTCTTGAATTACTCTGAAAGCAGAACACAAGAAATACAGGGCAAGATATTTTTCTATTTCTTAAGCAGCTTGAGGCAGGATATGAAAGAAGTATGTACAAAGCCTCATAAATCTTGAAATGAAACGGTACCTTCTGGTCAGTTGTGCCACTTCAAAATTCAGACTTCGTATATTTGGGTCATATAAGGGTCTGAATTTTAAAAACTGTAGTTTTCTAGAGCTTTCAGTGGACTTAGTGAGATCATCTTTGTGGCTGAATCTTGGCAAAGCAACAGAGCTTTCCAGCTGTCTCAAGCCAGACATGAGCTCTCACTTGCCCTCTGGAGGAGCCTCTGTTATTTAACTGACCATAGATTTAATGTAATTAGCCTCCACAGGATAAAGTTAGACTTTATGAAACCATCATGCCCTGCCTCATTTTTGTGTGGTTTCTTTCATTTGGAAGAGACTTTCTTGTTATCTACCTGGATGGTTTTATGGTTAGCGAAGTGAGGAAAAATTACAAGATAGGACTATCAGAAAAGTGGAAAAACATAAGTTCACCATATGTATTCCATTTGCCCACATGTTACCATCATCCAGGATTAATTTAACTTTTATATGTATTTTCTTTTAAATATCATGTAAGAGATTAGTCTATCTAGAATTTATAACTTTCTTTTTTTGCAGTTCATCTGAGCTACAGTAATTCTAAAAGACTGCAAGGGAATAATTTCAATACAGGCCAGAAATTTGCCCTGTGATATCCAGAGCCTTTGCATCAAAACTGCACAAGGATCAAGCTGCTGACACAGCTGGTACTTAAAGTGCAGCTGTTGCTGTATCCTGTGCTCTTATTAATCCTTTAAGCAAGGGCTTGATGAGACAATTAGCAATAGATAAGCTTCAGAAGTTCAGTCTGGATGTCACAAGTTTTCGATGATTACCCAAAGCTTATCTTGGGTCTCAAAATTTGTGCCAGAAAGGGCACAAACATAAACTCTGGAGATTTATGAGGTTTTGCACATCTGCGCTTAGTGGAAATATTATGAGAACAGCTTTTCTCAGAATCCAGAAGATTAACTGATGTTTTGAAATGGGTAGGAGATATCAAATCATATTCTCCTCTTAGATAAGATTTTGATTTTTCTTGGTTCCTGTATAGGTAAGTTTGTCAGCATGGCTATTCTTTCTTTATTCATCCACACTAATGTTGGTTTCTGATGAGAAACTGTTGGGGTTTTTTTTGTTAAAAGGATAAAATATTAGTAACCTGTAATGTGATACACTCATTACAGGTAATCGGCACCTAGAGCCTCATGTATTACCTTCACAGCAGTTCTCCAGGAAACTTACTTCCCTTCTCTCTTAAGAAACCCCAAGGAAATAAGAAGTTTTGAAAAATACAAATAAATTCTCTACAGCTGAGTTGGAAACCTGGCTATTTTGAAAGGGCAGCTGAAGAGGTTGTGAGGGAGAAAAGGTAAACAGAATTTGCATGGGGGTATTCCCACAATTATCTGAAATTTGCCACGTATATGTTTCAGTTCTCACACAATCAGTATGATCCCTTAGCTGAGAAGTCATAGCATATTCTGATATAAGAAGCTTGGTAGTTTACTTTCTCAGTGGAACAGAGGTGGTGGGTAGAGATGGCTGGAGTAGATTTGTTAAGTATAACTTACATTGTAAATATCAGTCTGAATATCCGTTCAAAGAAGCATCCCTGGTATTCATACAGCTTCCTCTGAGGGCCATAGCCACAACCACAGAACCTTGTTGGGCTGCTTAAAGCAACTCTGTCGAGTTAGCTAAAGGAAGCATGGCATACCTTCTCAGTGCTGAATAGTATTTTGTACAGTCATTGCTTGATATTTATAATCCTGTCTGTGGTACTGAGAGACCAAATTCTCTGTCTACATGTCAGCATAATAGCAAACATAAAGACACTTCCTGATTGTATTATACACCGCCATATGTTGAGAGGATAAGTTATTTGCATCGTGAGGAATGCCGAAGAATAGAAAGGGCGGGATTTTTATAAAATGAAAAATATAGATGAGTTGACATAGTGCGAGCTACAGTTTCAGGAAACGTGATTCTTAGTGAATCTATTTCACTCATGTGGTCTTCTTCCCTTTTGTCTTCTGAAACAAAAATAGTTTGGTTTTGGGACCTTAGTTTGTATATCTCTTCTGAAGTGTATTTTGGCACTGGACGTTGTGCTATCCAGCTTGCAGGGATGTTCTTTTGTCTAAAAAGGGGATTAGGTTGTACTGTAAAAATGCCCAGGGAGAAAACGGATAGCGGTGTTTTCCTATATGTATAGTCCATTCCTCTAATTTGTTAACTTTCAGGAAGGAGCTTACCTTTCTGTGAGAGTGAGTGTGAAAGGCCAATAGATTAAGAGAGGCTTTGTTCTCCTGTGGTAATTCTGCATAAAAGGAGAAAGGATGACATAATATTCTTGGTAAAAGTAGATTCCTATCTGTTTGAATTTCCAGTAACTGCATCTTTTCTGTCAATGCAGCATAACGTACTGTTGGTACAGGTAACAAGTGTTATGCAATGTATATTCTGTGGTGTACAGAGGTAGATATATGACGTGCAAGTAATAAACATTTATTTGTAGTTAACACTACTGAATTCTATTGTTTGACCTCTTGCATATATCTTTTCAAATTAAAAAATTCAGAATGCTTTATTTGAATATTTATATATTTGAATGCTTCAAATATAATTTGTTATTTGTTGGTGAAACAGAAGTGTCATTGGTGCAACATCTTTGTGCTGGAGTATTTATAGGACATGTATGTTGGCACACATAAGGAATATACCTATGAAAAAACCCCAGTGAGACTTGCTCTGGAGCTTTCCTTCATTTGAAAATTTTAAAAGTCACATAGGAGTCCAAACTAAAGCAGGTTGCATAGTAGAAAACATGATGTTGAGTATCACTAATTTAATGTAGAATAAGAAACAATCTAGGAAGATATTCCTTCTTGGAATAACTACAGAGTAACTTGTTCTTTTGAGGTTTATGGTGAAGCCAGTGTAAAGCCTTCAAGAATACCATAATGTACAATCTCAAGACCAGCTCTGGTAAAAATCAGTAGACTGTAGCAAACAAAATATTGATTATTATTATTAGATTATTTTTGGATCAAGCTTGTCTGTGTTTCAAAATTTATTTTAAACATTTAAGTCCAATATAGACTTCCAGCTGTTTTTATGAGTTACTCTGTTGATTACCTTGTTGACTCCTAAGGGAAAAATTAACCTATTTGTACTGAGATGTATTGGATTTCAAAGCATTTGGCAGCACCTAAGAAAGGCATTGTGAAAATAATTCAATTGAAAATAGGAGAGATAATTGCAGAAGTTTTATCAGTCTTGCAATAAGCTTCTGCCTTGAGGTACAACTGCTATAGCACCATATTACAGAAGCTGTCTTCTAAGAGGTTCTTCAGAGACCCTCGAATTATTCAAAGAAAATAGTCTTCCTGGTTTGAGTAAGGATTGGCATTGACAGAAATGCCAATACTTCGAAATTACAAAATATGTTAAAACCACTGATTTAAACATATTGCTTTTGTACTTCTGGATTCTGATTTATTATTATGCATAAACCCAAGGTTTTCCAAGTGATCAATGATGACTTTGAAAAGTTGGATTTCAGGAACATTTAATCACCTTATGTAGATTGGGTATCTGATCATTTTACTGAGGATAATTGTACTATTGTAATACTTGCCAGTACTACCACAAAAAAGTGCTTGTGATATATCTTTATTAATTAACTGAATGTAGCTCTCATTCCTGAGAGACAATGCTCTTCCTAATGCAGACCAGGATGCTGTTGGCCTTCTTCGTCATGAGGTTGTATTGCTGGTTAATGGTCAGCTTGAGGTCATCAGGGCCTCAAGGTCTTTCTTTTCAGAGCTGCTTTCCAGCATTCAGCCCCCAGCATGTGCTGGTGCTTGAGGTTGTTCCTACCCAGGTGCAGGACTTCGCATTTCTCTTTATTGAACTTCATGAGATTCCTCTTAGCTTAACTTTCCACCCTGTTGAGACCTCTTTGTATGGCAGCACAACCATCTGGTGTATCAGCCACTCTTCCCAGTTTTGTGTCATCTGGAAACTTGCTGAAGGTGTGCTCTATCCCATCATCCACGTTGTTAATTAAGTTGTTAAATACTATTGGCCCCGATGTTGGCCATTAGAGGTACACCACTAGTGACTTGCTCCCCAGTAGAATTTTTGCCACTGTTCACGACTCCTTGGGCCTGGCCATGCAGCCATATCATGTGATGTCATGCTAGACGTTATTAGCAGTTAGGTAGGAAATTTCTTAAACACATTTCAGAGTCTCCTGACTGAAGTTCTAGGTGTACATTTCTGTTTATTTTTTCACTTACGGCACAGATTCTAACTTTTTAGACCATCACTACCTGTAGTTACTAGCAAAAGAAGATGGGTAGCTAGGTATAAGATAACTAAAACTTAGCTCTGAGGTGCTAGGAAAAGCAAGAGGCAATTTTAAGTGGTCTTAAATGCCATACTTTCTTCCTCTGGAATTTGAAAAATCTTGTTTCAAATCTCTAGGAAAAATCTTAAGGCATGTCTCTCCCATCTGCTTATTGAATTGAACTGTCTAGAATTCCCTTGGGGGAATGTTCAAAGTCATAATTTCTGGACTCAGTGAAAAATTTTAATTAATTTATTTCACGCCCTGTGAAAAATTAGAGCCATCTTTAAGTGAAAGCAAAATAGACTGTACCGAAGCATCTTTTAATCATCTGAAAATTCATGACTGTGACCCTAAACATGACATATGACTTAAGCAGCTTAAAGAAAGCATTAATACCCATGTCTTTTGGTACGTAATGTCTGTTTATTTCAGATCACTAGAATTTCTTAGTGTTTTCCGTCCCTGTATTTTCTGTGAGATAAATAATTGACTCTGTATCAAGTGCTCCAAGTATTATGTGTAGAGATCCCAAGTGTTTAAATGTGGGCTTTGGAGTCAGTTGGAATAGGATAATACTAACATTTGTTTCCTCTAATTCCCTTTGCTTTGGTAGTTCCGTTTGGGTGGTCTGAAGTGTTCATGATGATACACTCTGAAAAGGAAAAGTATTCCATTGTGTTCAGATACTATAAGGTTCTGTAGAGAAATAGACTTCAAGTTGATAGTATTAGGAAAAGATCTTCTTAATCAAGAGAAGTGTGAAGTTTTATGAATACCAGTTTCTTCAGAGTTCACAAGTGTAAGGCTGAAATTGGAGTACTTATGTGACAAAGGGATATGATACAACTTCCTGGTATGTACAAGTTTTTGTGTGAGGTTGTAGTTTGCAGTAATAGTGACAAATAATAAAACTAAGCAGTAAGCAAAGCACTCAGTTCCCAAAACAAATTTCAAAATACAATATTTTATTTGCAGAAATGGTTTTTGAATTCTAGAGCTTGCTGAAAAATACAATTTGTTACCCATGGAAATAGTCTATTGAGAAATTGATTGCAATGCATGTTTGTAACACCATGTTTTTAAATCATCCTCTGGAAGGACTATTTATTTCTTTTGCTACAGTTAGTACAGAAGCTAATTTTATGGATGAATGACTAGTCATGTGAAAACTGCCCAGGACTGAAGTGAGATTAACTAAATTTGAATGTTACAATTTGGAATACTCGATAGAAGAGGAAGTGTGAATGACATGCAAGAGTAGCCACAAATCCTGTAGAAACTGTTATCTTATTTCTCACTAGGATTAGAGAACGATGGAGAGAAAAACACTGACTCGTAAGAGAATGGCAATAAATCCAGATAAGACATTGAACTTCAGCTTGTGATCACATCGTGTCCAAATGATGCACCTTAATATATCACGGTTAATCAAAGCCACATCTGGATGATTCTTTGACAGATCTCACAGAAGCAGCTCAGATTGGGGCTAGGTTTTTATTCAGTGGCATCTGGGAGCTGCAGATATTCTGCCTTCTTATGATGAGGCATTTTTTATATGGTTAAAGTACAGTCTTTAGAAAAACTCACACTTTGTCATGGCAGAGTATACTTAATGGTGTTTCTTGGCAGGTTTGTAGTTGATGGATGATCTTACAATATCAAAGTGCTATGAAATAGACAAGTATATGGCTCAGATACTCAACTGATTAAAAGGACCATTGGCTACAATGAACTACCTGCTTTCATTTTAGCTGGGAATGGGACCTTTAGTTTTCCCAAGAGAGTCCTCAGACTGTTTCATCTTGTCATTACATGAAGCTGTCTCCAGGATGCTGGCCTCTTTGCTATATAACCTTCCTATCTTTAATTGTTTGTTGTTTCCCCCCCGACCTCCTGTCGCTTTGCTGCTTCTGGTTTATATTTTAAAGATCTCGTATCTCCCTGCTTTGTTTATAACTCTCTAAGGTAAGTTTCACAATGTGTGAAGTAGTCTGGGTTGAGAAATGGGAGAGGGATGTAATGTTTCCTTTCCCCTTCTTTTTGTGTTCTACTATCTTACGACATACGCTTCTATTCTATCGTGTGGTCAACTGAAAATGCTTTGTAGGAATTAGAGGTGGTTTATGAGACTTCTGGAGGGGAAAATTTTACTTAAACACAAATGGTCAACAACAATCCTATAAGAACCTTCCAAATTATATAAGCAGATGAACATGTAAGTCTATACATGTTGCTTCTAGCAACTACATGATAAATATTTTTAGAGTTGAAAGTTCTGAAGAAAAAAGGTTTTAAATTAAAGTACGTTTTCCTTGGAAAATATTCTTTTTTTTTTCTTCTTTACTCCCCCTCCATCTTTGCAGTCTTTTTTTTTTTTGTAATGAGTATATACATCTTTAATATTTCTGGATTTTTAAGTGTATTTTAGACTTTCAAAGGACAAATTAAAATGAACTGTACAGAATCAAATCCTGTATCTATTTCAGTTTGGAACAGAAGTGGTGAGGAGGTACATAGCTTTCTCTGAAAATGGGAGACACTTGGCTCTGCATAGCTAAGTAGATATTAATTACAAGTCACTACTGAACTCTCATTGCTAATACATTTCTTCAGCCTTTAATTCAACAATACAGACTTGTATAATTTAGGATTTTATATTCTACAGACATCTTAGAATTGGAGAATAATTCAGGAGGTCTCTAGTCTACTCTCGGAAGAGGACTGTGCAGTTTTGCTGGGCAGCCTACTCACTGTGCAACTCTCTTTGTGGTGCAAATTCTTCCTTGTGTCACATTGGAACCTCTCATTTCAGTTTTTGATCACTACTTCTCATCCTCCCACCATACATCTTCTGAAAGAGCCTGGACCTGTCTCTTTGATGACGTAGGTATTGGGGGACTGCTGTCAAGTTCCCCTGAAGCTGTCTCTTCTCCAGACTGAACAAGCTCTGGTCCTTCAGCCTCTCCTCACAGGGCAAGTGCTCCAGCCCTAGCCATCCTGATGGTCCTCCACTGAACTTGGCCCAATGTGTCAGCATCCTTCTTTTCATGGAGGGCCAAAACTGGATGGAATATTCTGAGTGCTAAGTAAAGGGAAACAATTTATTTCTTCAGTCTACTGGCTAGATTCCTCTCAATACAGCTCAGTGTGCTGTTGGTCTTCCATGCTGCCAGGGTATGCTGACAGCAAAAGCATACTTAGTTCTACAATAAACAGTAATGCCTTCATTTTTTTAGATCAGTGTAAAAACTAAAGTTAGTATTACTAAAAATAATTCTACCTCTCGTCCCCAGAAACCTAACTTCCAAAGTCATGAACAGCCAGAAATCATACTTTTTTCCTACTGTGGACATCCTATGTAGATACCCAGAAGCATATGTGTTTATATCAAATAGAAAGAAACAATACCATTTTTGTTACGGAGAAATCTTTGCTTCACTGTCCATTTCTTTGTATCTCCATTTTATGAAGACATCCATTTATTTTAGTTGATAATCAAGCAATATGGTAGAACTTCTTCTGTGCTTAGTTAAGCACCTGTCTTTGGATGACCAGCTCTTTGATTCTCAAATAGGCTGTGATGGCTTTTAGTGTAGGTTAAGAACCCACTCCTTTTTATTCTGTGGTGTGTATTTTCTGTGTGTGTACAGAATTACTTACAGAATTACAATGTTATATATATATATATATATACAGTAATTTAAATGGGTACATGTATTTTAGCATATTATGCCAGTATTTCCCAGAATACTGTAATATTGTCATGTTATAATACATGCAACTTAATACAGAATATATAATACATAACACTACCCTGAGTACCAGCTGCAGGACTAATAGATTTCACATAAGGGCTATCGCGTATTCTGTATTTTTATCAACTTTCACTGTTTTTAGTCAGAATTGAAAGGAACACCAACAACAACAAAAAAAGACTCCTACCCATGTTGGCTCTAATTTCAGATTTTAGATGCAAAATTAATGTATTTAGTCTCAAACACTAATTCATTAGTTTCTTTGCCATTTATAAATACATTATAGAAAACACTAAATGCTTGCTTATGATATATCTTAGAATTTTCATTGTGACCATATTATTACTAGATATTTATGATTAATATGCTGTGTTGTAGGAAGTTACAAATTTGTATTTTTTCCTAATAGTCTTTTGCTAATGTGTTGAAAAATGTCTTCATGTATAGATAACAAACACGCAAAACTCCTTCCAGGACTGCACTTACAGCATATTGCAAGAGTGCAGAATACTTAAAGCCCTGCTCCTGCAAACACTTATGCAAGTACATCCCCACAAACTTGAGAATAGTTCAAGTGATTTGAATGAGACTATTTAGAAACTTATGTGTTTGAAGTTAAGCATGTGTGCAGATGTTTGCAGAAGTAGGGGTTGAATTGGACTTGTTGCATTCAAACCCTACTTTTGTAAAAAGACAACCGGAGAAGAAGCATATGCACAAATGTCATGGGGTAATAAAAGTAACTGAAAACACGGATGAATTTGGACAAGTGTTTAGAGAGGAGGGGGGAGAAAAAAAAAGCTCAAGCCTTCACAATTCTATATATAAAATTGCTGTTTTTTTTTAAAAGGACTACTGGTATATCACCTTGTCTGCAGTGACCTTTGTTGTTCAGGTCTTCCTTTAAGAAATAAATCAGAATAAAAGGGACACTTTGTAACACGTTCTGAAGTATTGGGAAAAATACACTTTAGAAAAAAGCATGGAAAGCTTTCTTATACATCAGATAGCGAAGGAAATGCTGATTTCACACAACTTACATCTTTATTTAGCTCTTAAGTTTAACATACAATAACTAAACACTTTAGCATCTGCAACTTCTTAAAACCCTGTTAAACAGATGTAATTCCTGGCATAACTTAGTTCTTGCCAGCACTTTTTGTTACATTCCACTAAGACCAAACAGGAAATGTATTTCCTTCAATCTAAGAGTTCAGAAAGAAAACGAGCCTCTCTTTGTAGCACAGCACACAAGGAGACCTTCATTGCTTCACACCATCAGTTAACAGGTCAATGTTAAAGTAAATGGGCAGTACTCTTAGTGTGTCAAATATGTGAGTAAATTTATTGACGTTGATTTCTTTTAACTTGCATATTTAATATTTTTTCCTCTCACAGGTTTTAGACGTGATCATTAGAACACTTTCTCTAATGCCCTTATTATTTTTGTCCAGTATATATTCACAGTCAATATCTCCAATCTACAATTTGTAAGTAACTTAAGTTTGGATTTTAATATTATTATTGGGTTTGAGTGTGATTAAATGCAGAAAGATGGCTAGAGGGTTTTTGGAAAACTTTGTCATTTAGTGTTCAGCCAACACTAAATGCTACGGAAAAACCTTTCACAGATCTTGTGCAAGGTGCATGTTATTTCAGGGAGATATAAAAAATTAGCACTGAAGATTCAGAATGAACTTGTACCTTCGCATAAACCTGAAATTGAACCTTTTTTGTGGTTGAAAAAGTTCATTTGTATTTTGTTTATTGTATTTAATTTCTTCTTGTGGCTCTGCCCTTCCTGGCTTGAACCAGGCCCGGAAACAGAAATACTTGCAGAATAAATATTTGCAGAAATGTTATTCTTTAGTCTATTTTGGCTTGGAGAAACCACAAAGAACTTGAAATCCTAGGAGAAAACCAGCTCTTGCTAAATGTTGTCAGCCATTTTTCCAAATTTAGAGATTTAAAAAATAAAAATAAAAATTTTGGGTTTTATCCCCATTTATGAACCCACTGAGTTTTGGCTACCAGTCGTTCATTGGAAGGTTGTTGAATGTTTATTTTGGCTTACACAAATCAGTAAAAGGTATGTGCTGCCATATGTTTTTACAGCTCTTGACATACCACCAAACAGCAAGACTAACACTGAAATTAAATTATGGAAAACTGCAGTACAGATTTTTGCATTAATTCAAAGCAGATCCAAAATTCAAATCTACTTTGCAGAAATTTTATAATCTCAGAATCTTCCAAAAATATGTTTTTTTAAAATATGGAGAAGGGAGAAGACTGTAAACAAGTGCGTGAATGTGTGCATGTGTATAACTCAAATTCGTTGAATGCTGTTACTGCATGCGAGTATGGGCTTGATTTTTGGTTACCAAAGCTGAACTTTCTCTTTAATTTTACTTAATCGAAGTTAGCAGAATTTAGAAATCTTCCTTCTGTTTGTGACCTGAGTAAATTCTTCCAATTACAGACCTGAATTTTTTAATTATTTATCAGAAATGCGTAAGTACTGGTATGTTTGACCCATTTGAACATTGTTTTTTAATTAAGTGATCTTTCTAATAAGTACAAGTACATAGTGTGTATATACCACCATTCTGTGTAGTAGATAGAAAGGATAACTATTTTTGAATTTTGATTAACCACTTCATTTATTTATTTTAATTAACAAGTTCCTCTGAAAAAGATATTGCCTATAAGCTTATCATCTATAATGCACATCATCTACTAAATGGAATTTCTAGACATGTCATAAATGGTGTTGAGAAACGAGTTACAGACGAATACTGCTGCATTTTGTTGCAGTAGTTATTCATTCTTACTAGCAGTAGGCCATTTTACACCACTTGGCCTTTATGTTACAGGACCACAGGGCATTTGCTCTCTGACACTTGTGAAATATTTTTTAGATATAGCAGTAGTTTTAATTAGAATTCTATTTTTTAATATTTTATTTGCATTGTTCTGGTGTTGGTTTATAGTGAGTTGGTAAGCTCAGTCTTTCCAGTTGCCTGTAATATTGTCTGTACATATGATCAGTTGTGCTAGGTACAACTATTATAATTGGATATGTCTATAACTTATGCTTACTGCTTATGTCTATAGTAACTTAACATAATACACACCCAAGCTAGAGCCCAACACTCCTCTTGCTGAGAGATTAAACAGTCATGTGCACTGGACTTGAAGCAGAGAGCATGAGAGGAGTGGAGCATCAAGGTGCAGTGCTCCAGCCCCACAGCAGCAGGCACGGTGGGATGACGTTGAGTCTCCAGGGAGGGGAGTTGGATGCGAGTGCCCCATAAGAAGGCTGTGCTTTTGTAGTCTGCCTCTGTGAGAATGCTCTCAGTCCTGCTCAGGGCAAAAATCAAAGAGTGATCTTAAATTACCTCTGGGACTGTTCTGTAAAATGATCAAAGAACTGTTATGTTGACTGTACAAGGCAAAGGGGAGTCAGTAAGCTAATGTTAGCTGCCAGTTGAGGCAAGACGGCTGATGCAGCACAGAGCAGAGCAGCTTGCTGTGTCTTAACACTGAGGATGCTTTAAACTAACGTCTGCCTTTTCACACTGGAAACATCTAGAAGTGTTCCTAATGTCAATAACAGACAAATGACAGTTCTGCAATTGCTCCTGCTTGCTTCTTGGACATTTTTTATATAAACGCACAGCTGAGGCTGCTATCTTAGAGAATTAACGAGAAGAGGTTTTCCACATTCAACAAGATCAAATAGCAACGCGTATTCGGCAGGCTGAGTTGAGTTTGAAAGCCTTATAAACTAACTGTGCTTATCCTTGGCTGATAGCTGATTGCTGTATGGGGGAAGAGATGTAGGAGATACATAGTTTATTTTCCCTGCACTATTCAGCATATGTCTTGCTGGTTGACAAGACTTTTTTTCTTTAAGATTGTGTCTTTATCTTACCAGGCCTTTTAAAAAAGCTCAGCCTGTGAAAGAGGAGAGAAGCAGAATGTCAGAAATTCCAGTAAGAGATGAGGTATTTCCAGCAGTAACTTTGTCTCACTGTAAATAGGTGCTAGTATTTTTTTAAAGAAATGCTTTGCTATGGCAAAAATCTCAAACCTTTTAGACTCAGAATTCTGTAATGGGAACTGAGTGCTGTGGCAATAACACAGAGGCTTCCTGTAGATCTCTTAAGTGCCTGGAGACAGTCTGTGTCTGTGATTTATTGACTGTACATGATGTTCAGTTAGTATTTCCATTAATTTAATAACAATGTTAGTCTTTCAGGTCTGGTGTGCTAAGCCGTACCAATTAAATTATTTTTTTGCTTTTTGTCCATAAGGTTCTATTAAAGCTCACTGGGGATTGTGACAGTTAAATCCATTTACCTTTCCCATCATTTACATAATTGGCAGACATTGTAAAAAAAAAAAAGTCAAAGTTACTGACATTTATAGTTCAATGAAAACTTGCATGACAGTCTTACAAGGCTAAGTGGAGCTAAATATTGGCTATTTGATTTTAATATATTAGGAAAGTAGCTTTTGTTTCTTTGTACTTGTTCTTACTTGATTTGGATCAAAGTTCTCAAACGCTTTGTGCCTGGAAAGAGTAAAGAATTTACTGTCACTTCTTCAAAAGAATCTGTCTTGGCCGGCATAAATTTAAGAACATGATCTAATACATAACACTATTGATGGGCTTTCTTTCCAAGAATTGTTTGTTTAATCCTTCTTTTTTCATGACGTATTATAAAAATGGATCCTGCAGTAGTAAAAAGTGCACTTTCAGATATCACATGTGACTAATGTAGTTATTAGTGCATATATTTACAGACATTTTGTGCTAGTCCATCAATATTGTAAATTCATTACAGACACTGAAACGGTGTTGAATGAATGCTTCATACTCTGTTTTTCCAGACTGCAAAGTTGATAGTATGTATATTCTGCATTATCTTTGCTCTGTTGTGGTTTAATGAGATTTTTAAAAAGCTTAATGAAATCTATCATGGAGTTCTTTAGTGAGTGGTATTTGTGACAGTTTTGGCTTGTGTTTTTATTAATGTTCAAGAACAAAACTAGGAGTATGCACATGAAACGCACTTTTTCACAAAGCTGGGAGGCATTTATATAAAAGGTCATATATTTAGAGTATATCAGGAATGTTTATGGTAAGCTGAGGGATCATTGATTGGAAATAGTATCTAACATGGAAAAACTTGACTATACAGCATGTGTCACTGTCGTTAATCCACCATGAAAAATGCAAAGTCCTGAAAGGTATTTCATGAGGTATTTCCAGTAAGGATAGGAAGGTAGATGTCATTTTAAAGCATGCTGATCAAGTCTCATTTGAATATAATATACCATATCAAATAGAAGCTATTGCAGAGAGGGATAAACGGGAGAATAGAAAACCTGCTTCACAAGAGAAGACTAAAAGATGTTGACTTTCTATAAATACTGTAATTTCTTTCAACTTGAAAGTTAGGAGAGACATTTCTATCAGATAAGAATTGAGCTTTAAAAACATTTCTACAAATACAGATAATAGAGGCAAGTTTTGGATGCTCACCGTACACACAAAAATGTCTAAGCCCTCTTTGAAACCTGTCTGTATTTAAAATGGTGCTCAGTTCAGTGTTACATGAGAAGATATGACCTGACCTGAGGGTTAGGAGTGTGCACCTAAAGATTCAGGATTTCCTTACAACTTCTGGATTTCTCCAGGTGACTAACCTCACTGTGAAGGGTAGAGAATCAGTTTGGGAAGTTCAAATGACTTAACTTTCTCACATGCATAACTGGTCAATGGAACCAACTTATTTTCACTAAATTCTGGGAATATTTGGGATCAAATATTTGTAAGAAAACATTATGCCATACTTTTCTATTTTTCATGTACATTAGAAAAGTCTTTGCATCTTCTGAATTCTGGAGGCTACTAGAAGTCTGCCTTGAAGCAATCTGCTGATGTCAGTGCAAAGTTGATTTTAATTATATAAAGTTTTAGCTTTAAGACCCATGCAGGATAAATATCATAAATAGATTAATTTATACACATATTAAATGCACATTGTAGGGGAAAATACTCTCCAAGGGCAGACACACGCCTCTTTCCATTGGAGCTTGCCTCTTAATGTCAACACCTTTACCATACAGCAATAGGCACTAAAATCACCCATTAAAAAATGTAGCTCTCAGTAATGAACATATAGCATACGCTTTAGTTCTAGGTTCATGTTTCCAAACCCACAAAATCTTGTCAGCATTCTTCAGCTTTCGAACACAGTTAAAAATTTGTATCCAATGTACACTAAAAATTGGTGGGGTGTGGGGGGAAAAGGGAAAGAAATACTACACAGCAAAGCAAATATATAAAGTTTTAGTCACTATGTTTCTTTGCCCATGGTTGTTTTTGCTGTATGTCAAAGAAGGAAAATGTCCCATTACAGACTATATTTAAATACAGTACTGTCCTTAAAAATATTCTGTGATAAAAGCAAATGCTGCCAAATTATGTAGATTCCCTTAAGAATTTTTAAACTTCTCCATCAAGCTTTATGTCAAATTTGTATTACACTGAACATTTGTCCAGAATGGCAATGCGCATTTAAGTTTATTAATATAAAACTATGTGTTGGGGGCAGATTTGGGGGATGTTCCCAGGAATCTGCTATTTCCTTCTTTAATCCAATGTGGTGGTCTTTTCCCCTGCCCTCTACAATCATGAGGAACACTGCTGTTGCTGTAAAACTGAAGGCTGGGGAAAGACAGGCGTAGATTTCACCAAACAAGAGAAGGTAAGGGTGTATGTGTTTTGAATTAAATCCAGCAGGAGTTTGGAGTAGCAATTGGAAGAATCTTCCTGAAAAGAATTAATTAGATACAAGTGGGGCACGTTTAGGCTCAAAACCTTAAATGTATACTACCCTTGCATTTGGTGAGAAAGTCAAGCTATATGTTCTACAGCATCCAGACTAAGCAAGTCCTGGAAGCATCAACAACAGCAAAAATTATTTTGTTTTGTCCTCTTGTTTTCTTTTTGAAGCTATGTATTTAAATGTATGAGAATGTGCTTGTGTAAACTTTTTGGGGCATGTTCTTTTAGCTGAATTAATAACATAAACCTAGGCACTGTAGAAAGGGTGTGTTGCTGAGTTTTTGTTTTGTCCTGGGCCTCTGGCAGAGTTTCTCTCTGTTGGCGAAGTCCTTGGTTTTGCCACAGACTCCCTTCAAAGGACAAATAATGGCTTTCTGGCTTCCATATGTGATAGGTGGTCTCTCTTCAGAGCTTTCCAGTGCCTCAAATGACTAGAGGTGGTTAGCAGAGGTCACGTGGATTAGCTTTTCTCTTGGATCTAGTTCATCTTCTCAGTATTGCCAGCCCTCATTGACCTAAAGAGGAAAGTACTGAGGCCAACATACTTAAATTTTCCAGCTGCAGTAGGCAAGGAATCTAGTATCTGTTTCTTATTTTGGAACTATGCTGCAGGCCTGGTTTTCAAAGAGGGCTCAACATGGTTGTATTAGGTCATAACCAAGAATTTAGATCAGTGATACATATTTATTTAGAAAATTATTTATGCACAAAAAATAATCTGGGAAGATTTTTTTCCGATTTTGTAACCCCAGACTGGTGAGACTCCAGAACATTTCATCCTGTTTGAGCATCAAGCCTCACAGAAGTCAGACAATCTGTATTCTCACAGTTTTGTTTATTTTTTATCACCATAAAATCTTTCACATTTTTTGAATTTGAAAATGTCTTAATACCCCACTAGCATATAAAAGGTTAGGAATTTTCAAGTATTTATCAAATATCAGTTATCCATTGGAAAAATAGGAACCTTTTGGTGAAAAATGTTTGAGGAAACATTAGTGTTTTCATTACTACATTAAAATAGGAATTGAATTGTTAGAAAAATAATCTCTCTGGTTTGGATTTTGAATGTTTCTAGAACTAAGACTCGGGGTGATTTGACCGGAAATTAGTTTCTGAAAATTGTGTTAATCTTTCATAATTTGAGAAAGAATAGGGAAAAAAAGTGATACATACACATATGCAGACTAATATGAATAGGGAACACATTGAAAAATGGATCTCCTCCTTTTTTTTAAGTACTGTATTGAATATATTCAGCTTACCCAGTTAGTGTGAGAAATTCCTGATTCTATCAACTTCTTGGAAGAGTTGTAGTAATGCAAGTATATTTTGTATATTTTAAGCAGCTGGTTATAGGAAGTGGACTTGAAAATATTCTGTGCTTATCTTGGCAGGTAACTGTATGCTTTGGCTTCAATTTGAGATCAGCTGATACTCAGTTCTTTGGAATATTTAAGAAAAACTTGAACTATAAATAGTTATATTTCCTCCATCTCTTTTTTTTTTTAATAATACAAAATAATAATTTATTGGTGGCTGTCACAATTACATTTTCTGAATTGCTTTTATTTTCTGCAACGTACCAATAAACGTTGTAAAGCGTTAGTCTTAATACCAAGTACTTACAATTCAAAGGAAAGTTTCAATTCAGTAAACCCGTTCCTCACAACAGTGTATGAATGTCTCGTTGACTGAGAGCTACTGCATCTGAAATACTGTTTGATTCAAAGTTTTCTTTTGTAAAGCTCATGAATAAACTAAATTGTCTTAGTTTTGAGGGAATACATGAACTGCAAGAAAGCCATAAAGTAATATTTTGCTTTTTCTTCCCCCCCTCCCCCCCCCCCCCCCCCCCCC
>VZSC01008994.1:119975-135969 GCA_013398225.1 Steatornis caripensis | reverse complement strand
AAGAGAAGGCTGAGAGGAGATCTGATCAATGCTCACAAATATCTAAAGGGTGGTTGTCAAGAGGACAGGGTCAGACTCTTCTCAGTGGTGCCCAGCGACAGGACAAGGGGCAATGGGCACAAACCGGAACACAGGCAGTTCCACCTGAACATGAGGAGGAACTTCTTTACTGTGAGGGTGACAGAGCACTGGAACAGGCTGCCCAGATAGGTTGTGGAGTCTCCTTCTCTGGAGATATTCAAAACCCGCCTGGATGCATTCCTGTGCAACCTGCTCTAGGCTAACCTTCTTTAGCAGGGGGGTTGGACTAGATGATCTCTAGAGGTCCCTTCCAACCCCTACCATTCTATGATTGATTCTATGAAATCCAGCAGCACAATATTTGGAATGTGTTCTGTGGTAGGGGGAAAAAAGTTGGATTAGAAAACCTTTTTCTTGCTTGTCAAGAGAAGAAATAAGATCTAATAGTTGAATATGTATCATGAAAAATATTTGCAAAAGAGTGTGGTGAAGTTTTAATCAGTAGGACTTCAGAATGTTTTTTTTTTCCACTTCTATCCTAACAGTTTTTGTTTGTATTCCTTTTGTGCCTTTCTGAAGAAAAACAAGATGATGGAGAGAGAGATAGTAGCATGTTCCTTTATATGATTTTTTTTTTTGAGGTATAATGAAGTTAAAATTAATCTAGTAAAGCATAGTGGGTTTAAAGGTAGTCTTTTGCTTGGCAAGTCCTCTAGTGTAGGGCCATCACAATATTTCTAACTTTGGAATATATCTGTGTCCTGGTTTGACCCTAATGCAGTACTCCATCCATTACACATCATGCTTGGAATAAACGTGAGGGATCACAGGGGGCACTACCTCTCCCTTTATGGCCAGGGCACTGATGGGATCTAACGGCCCCAAGCAGCCTCACCTGGTGCTTCCACCCACACCTATGGCCCAGGAGCCTATTTAAGCCCAGTGTGGGGCTATTTGGGGGCTGGTAGATGTTGCAGGGTGCTGCTCTCTAACTTTACCCAGTTCCTTGCTCAAGTGACTGTGGAGGACTCTACCTGGTTATTCTGCTTTTGATCATGAATCCAGCTTCTGTCTGGTGCTGAGTACAGTCTGGGACTTTCCTGGGGTGTGCCCCACAGCATCTGGGTGATGTATCTGTCATCAGTTGTGGGGGGAGCTTGATATTGGCTTTGTGCATATTTTTCCTGTTATTATAATACACAATTTTTGTAGTTAAAGCTGGTTTTTACCCTTCCAACCCATAAGTCTCTTTCTGTTTTCTCTTTCCCCTCCATTTTGGGAAGGGAGGGAGATAACAAAGAGCATCTGTCATTCGTTTAATAGCCAGCCCAGCATTAAACCTTGACAATCTGATAGAGCAATACTGAAAAAAAAAAAAAAGTGTCACCACAACCTACCTAGGTGCTAAACCCTGACAATCTGTGATATTTCCTCAAGACTGTGCTTGTGTAAATACAATATAAGTCAACCACCAAGGTCTGGACACTTGTCAAGAAGTTAAACTGGCCTTTGTCTATTAAATAATGTAAATCTCCTTTGCTATTCTCAAAGATGAAATAGAAAGAAAGCCTTCATCCCCACAAGTAACGTGAACTTGAGGCACTTGCTGTTTAAATTCTTCAATGTGAATTTCAAGATATTCAGTTGAATTCCCCAGAACAGAGATTTGCATAGACCTTTCGTAATGAAAATAGTATATTTTTTCTTCAGTTTCAAGTTTTAATTAACTTGAATTCCTTTACTCGTAGACAGCTATGAAACTATACACCTTAGATTTTCCATTGGTGAATTGTGGACAGATGTCAATTGACCTGATAGAGCTTTTCATTTATCCTCTTGAAGTTTCTTACCTTTAGAAGAAATAAACAACTGAGGAACTGAAATTGAATCTTGCTAGTAGGATACCGTTCCTGAAGGAGAGTTAGTAAAAAGCTAGCTCTGGGTTAAATTTGCAACTTCTATGTAGATGTAAAGAAACCACATAAACCTCCTATAGGTGTGTTTATTGTAACAGCAGTATCCTGAGCACCTTAAATTTTATTTTTCAATGGAAGGAATGCTAAAGAAATTAAATAAATGTTGTTCCTGTCTACCAAATTAAATGGTGCTTTTCAGAGAGAAATACGGAAGGTGTAACCTTTATTTTTCTTCAAGATTTCCTCAGCCATGTGATCAAAATAGAACAGGAACTGGTGTAATAATAAAGCAAGGGCTTTTTTTAGCTTTTAGTGGTGCAGCTTGAAGATTCATAAAGTTTTGCTTTTCAGTACCTGAAAATGGGCTGCTGGCTCTCTAAAGAGAATAAAGGAATACTTATTTTCTCCAGACCAGCTGTGGTTGACACAATTATGGCACACTAAAGGAAGGTAATATGCTATTCAAGATCATCTTTGGGCCTCCTGCTATGGCCTGTAACTATTTCCCTTTTCGCTTCAAATGTGCTGTAGTTAGTCAGCAGCTTTCCCAGCAAAACTAGATCTTCAAAAAGAATGGGAATGGAGGGTAACAGAAAACTTCCTGGACAAACTGAGAGTAACATGTTTAGCAGTGAATACAAGGAAGATGAATGATTGACAGAATAATTGCCAAACTTGCTTGACATTGAGTAGGGTAGGGTCAGTAGGTTGTCTGTTTTGATAAAATATTCAAGGATTTTGGTTTGTTTCTATATAGAGTTTGGGAAAAGTGGAGGGGGGGGGGGCGTGGAAAAAGGGAAAGGTCCATGAGCTAGCGTAAGTGTTCTCTATCTTGGTCTTTCTTTTCAATGACAGCGATGTCAGAGCTAGTATGTTTCCATAGGTGGACTAGTTATTCTTTATTGCTACTGATTCAGAGCAGTATGCAAATGCCACAAAATGATGGAAAGCATTATTTCTTTTATCCTTTACTATGTCTCAGAAGCATTTAAAGGCTTCTGATGAAATCAAGACTGTCCTGTATGTAAGCACTCTTAAACCACATTAGTGCGAGTCAAACCCTGCCCTCAAGAAGTGTTAGCAGAGCCTCAGGTCTCGTGTACCAGTGCAGTCCTCTACCAAGTCTGCCTCTAATTATAATGTACACAAGTAGTATTACACTCAATTAAACTTAGAATTAGCGTAATTCACAGCATTCAAAAGAGATTGGATTCTCATCTTATAAAAGCAGAAAAGACAATGGGCATTTTAAAATTTATTTTTTTAGCTTTACCAGGATTAGAGTAACCTTGACTCTCAGCCAAGAACATTTCAAGTGAGCTAACAGCAGGAAACACATCCCCTGTTGAGATTGTCTTTGCAGTAGGATAATAATTTGTTTCCATTTGTGAAACTCATGCAGCCTCATTTAAGAACAATATTAGTGTATGGTATGTTCACAGTGTGTTGTAATGTCGCAGTGTGAAGGACATGACAAGAAGTTCAAGAACCAGGATATACCTATTTTAAAAAATGTTAAAAAATGATGCAATATTATTTTTGCAAAATATTATAATGAAATGTCACAGGGTTCATAGTTGTTACTTTAACTTTAAAATCTAACTTTGAGTTTCTTCCATTTTTCTCCACAACTTAACTCTGTATTTTTCCCCACCATGTATGGGTGCATCCAGTTCAAACTTATCATACATTTGGAATCAGAAATCACTGTCTGAGAAGTCAATCAAGACTCTATCAAACTGCCCAGAGTTAGTCATATTTGACTAACTGGAAATCAGAGAAACTGCATTCAAAACCAATTCAGGATACCAGTGCAAAAGAAGCAGTTCTGCTCTTCTGGTAACTTTTAATTTTAATCCATTTCATCATGCAATCATACAATCTCTTCAGATTGTGCAGACTGGGATCAAGGACATGACTAGTGCTAGGAGAGGCATCTTTTTTGCACAGCACCACCTTAATCATGTATGAAAAAGTGGCTTTAGCTTAAATTGCTCAATGAGATGGCTGTGAACTGAAGTGACAGAAGTGTAGGTATATTCTCTGCCTCTTTGCATGGCTGAGTGAGGCAATTTCTTCAACTCCTACATAAGCCCATGGATGCCTCCCAGATGCCTGTGGATAGATGGAAAGGAGAGAAAGGTATTACAGTCTCACTAGTTTGTGTCAAATGCTTTTCAAGAAAATTGTTGGTAATTTTTGGAAGATCAGCCACAGAAATTCATGGGGAAAAAAGAGCAGATATAACACATCAGAGGTTGTGCTACAGATGGCTTTGCTGTTTTCCAGGATTCTGAACAGGACAGGAAGGCTTTACTTTTAATAGCTTGGAACTCATTCAAATAATGTATATGTTGGAAGACTGAAAGAAAGGAAATGAGGGATGAAAACACGATTTCAGTTAGACTTAGCAGGTCACCATGACATACTCCTTTCTCCCCGTCTTCCAAATCTGAGTCTTGGTAGCTAAGAGGAAAGCCTTACTTGGATGAATTAGGTGGTATTGTAATGAATTATGATGACAGTGGCTTGAGACAAAGACTACTCTTCTCGCATCCCACTCTTGTTACTGTCTTTGCATTGCTGAATATAAAGATATTTCTTAGGAGGAGGAACAACAGCCTTTTTTAGATGATATTATTAAAGAAGCAGTGAGCTATTAAGTCCCCAAAGACTTCACAAATCAAAGAGGATTTCAGTGAAAGAAGGATTTGGAAGATGCTGGCAAGTCTACTCTTATTGTGGAATCAGGAAGAAACATACTTGACTTTTAAGGGACTGAAATCTGGGAAAGACCACATGCCTTTGAGTAGTTTCTTTCTTAATCTCATAATTGAAGAATTAGTGAGAGATTTATTTATTTATTACTTTCTTTTTGTAGGGGTAATTCTGATTTTACAATGACAGCGATCTAGAACTAATTCTATCACAGTAAAAGGGGCTGTGCCACAGTGCAGAAACAGTTTCAGGGAGTTGATAATCATTACATTTAATTTCTTGTTCATCTTCTTTCTTGGAGTTTATGCCTGTCTCTATCACTGTGTCATTTCTGAAAGAACTTCTTTGCCTCAAGTTATTGTACACACTGTTTAGCTTTTAGGTAGCACTGGGTGTGCTTTAGGGCTCAAGTAACTAATCTATCAAAGTGTGCCAGGTAGAAGCTGCTATATGGCCACAAATTATTTGTAGTAATTGTTAAAGGACCTTCAGTAAAACTCATTTTCCATTGCTAATATTGTACATTAATGAAAACACTGAATATACTTCCATGAGCTTTTTGTGATTAACTTTGTTTTTACATACGGAAATCTTAGTGAAGTTCAAGCCTTTGTCCTATCATAGCTTGTGCTTTTGAAGTGTATTTGCAGGTACTGAACTTATTTCTACATGGCAGTGTACAGGACTGATGATTCATTAGATAATTGATGGCTGAATATCTGTGAAGGCCACCACTCCTGCTATCTCAACTTTCTTAATTTTAAAAGCCACAGGAAAAGTATTGGCTTTAAGTATCTTGGCTATGAAGTGTGTATACTCAGTAAAAATGACTGTGGCGAGTCAAACTGCACATTATCCGTTTTCAGACTGCTATTTTCCTCTGGATGCTCACTGTAATATCCTTCTATTCTCTGCATTCCTTTGGGGATTCAGTTCTGATGTTTCAAGCTCAGAGTTTCTTGTCTGTGTGACAACTAACTGGGCACATGAGTAATTACAGTCTTGGGGCATTCTTAAGTGTATCCTCATGGGTTCCTTTGCTGTTTGCTTTTGTGTGACTGAACACACTATTCTGGCTTCAAAAGTTTCTTTTTAGGCCTCTGTATAGTGAATGAACTGCCACTATCATGAACCATTTGTGGAATCAATGTTACATTAAAGCTTCTGGCTCACTTTGATACCCTATCTGATTGATACATGATGTACTATGAGTGTTTTATAATCTTACTGAAATGCTAAATGCTTAATCTAAATACTGGTAGAATAATCAAAATAGAAGTTTAGAACCTGCACAATCAGGAATTTGACCATTTGTATGACATCTTCTTTCTCAAAAAAGAGAAACTTAAATCCAAATGCACTAGGTGGTTCATCACAGGAAATATTGGCCTATTTAGAGCTCCAATTTTCTCAACCACTGTTGAGTGCAGACCATCAGAAGTAGGTTTCAGTGGACCACAGATTCAGTTTAAAATTCATATGTTGTTTTCACCATTTTAGATGCCTGCCAATGTTCTGATTGGTGCTGCTATCATGATCTTTAAAACTGAGACGCATGGAGTCTAGCAGCTAGAACCAAAAAATTCCATTAGAAGACATTGTCCAGAATACCAGTCCTAAAAGCACTGGCTAAATTACTATATGACTCTACAGAAACTGAAATTCTGTCATTACTGGGTAGCATGCTTTTTTCAGGTGCCTGAAACATGCCAATAAGTTGCTGCCTTGTAGTCTAGGCTTTGCATAGCTTTTATGACTGACAAACTCCATAGTCAGGAGACTTTGTACCCGATGATACTTTTTAGCAGCTCGACTCCGGCTCTTTTTCTGATGAGCTCATAGCCAAGTTCTGTGGCTTTTTCAGACTACCGACAATAGGGCAACACATCTGGAAGTCCTAGTTATTCCTAAAATTGTCTTATTTACCTGTAACTTGAATAGCAGAATTTGACTAGCTGTGCCTCAAGAGTAACATTCTGTTATGGTGGTGCAGGAAGCTTAGGGGACTCCAGACATCCAAGCAGGATTCTAAGAGTCAGCTGTTTTAAGATTTGTTGGCAGTTTGCCAGACTTACAGATTTGTGTTGAAAAGGTTCAGCTGTTTTTTTAAATATATTTGTTTTACTTTTTAAGGATTTTTTAAGAATGATTGCTTCCGAACGTGTGCAATTTTTTTTGTTCACAAAACCTAGTTAAAAATCTAAATATATCTCAATTGCAAGAGTCTAGGAACTCATTATTTCCCGTACAAGTACTCCTATTTCTTAGAGAGCATTGATTTGCTACATTAAGAAAGTATTGGGAAACCTGCCTCCTTTTGTGCCCTTTTAAGTATTAAAAGGTTCAGAATAAGGCTCCTTGGGGAGCTACAGAATTTACATGGGCCCTTTTTCTGTGATTGAGAGATATTTAGAAACATCCATTTTCTTTTTGTTGTTTGCACAGCATCAGATCAGACTCTGGCAAATGCAAAAAGGTAATATACAATGTTGTAACATCACTATGGATCTTTGAAATGTATTTATAATGAGCAGATTTTCTGTACTGGAAGAATGTCAAATCTTGAAAAATGATTAAATTTGGAAACAACTTCATTCAACCCTCCCTAGTAAATTGGTTTATTGGGCAAAGCTTCCTACATGAATAATCTAAGTTAGCTAGGGGATGCACTCTAAATTCTTATAGGAATTTACTTCATTAAATTCTGATTTAGTGTCATTTGAATAACGAAAAATAACAAAAAGACACTATGAAACTTGAGTGATTTTCCACAATTAAAATAGTTCTGCTATTTTAAAATTTTGAACATATTGACTTTTACTAGTGTTTTCCATTAATTGTGCCAAAAGTAAGATGATCTTGTAAATCTGTCCCCAAATCATAGAACATGCTGATCATGTAAGCATTTGAAAGAAAATAAAGTAATTTTTTAGACCTACAAATAGGCAAACATAATGCTTTATTGTTTTAATTAAATAAATAGATTATTTATGGTATGTAATCTAATAAATCACCCTTTGGAATCTCTAGTAATTTTTTTGCAATTATTTTGTCTGTGATTTCTCTTTGTGAAAGGTCTTGTCAGGCAATCTAAGCAAAATACCCTTAGTTTTAAGGAAGATACAGGTTTTTCATAATTATGCAAAGGGAATGAAAAAAACCCCTAAACATCTAAAAGTCTTTGTCTTACCTGCAAGATGCCTATAAAAGGTGAGCTCATATTTCCTCTTCAGATTTGAGGCAACTGTTGGAACTGCTTACTGCTTTCAATCTGCATTTGCATTTCCTGTGGTTTCCACAGAAACATTTGCCATGGTTAATTACTTAAGTTCTGCACTGACAGTAGTGCTAAGCAAAAAAGTGATAATAGGAACAAAACATCTTGCTACTCAGTTTTAAGCCAAACTTAGATGAGATCAGGATTCTGATAGTTTAAATTGCATAGAGTACAACATTGCTTATGGAGTGCTACACTCCCCGCATGCAAATAGCATGAAGGTGTAGGTTAGCCCATGGTTGTTTTTATGTAACTGCCTCAGCTATCCCACAGGATGTGCAGTAGGAGCTGTGGGAATCTCAGTCCTTAAAGTCACCTGATTAATTATGTGTTCTGTTTCACTTGTGGATATTTATTTTAAGAAAAATAAAAGCAATACTACAACAACGTGCATTAAAAAAAGATTTGTAACTTTAGATATGGTATCCACTTTATACTTTGAAATTATTCCTGAAGAACATGAGGGAAAAGAAAGATTATACGAATTGGACAGTTCCAGCTTTTAAACCCAGGAAACATGAATGCCTCTCTAGCTGAAGTAAAAGGAAGAATGAAACATGTATCTGAAAAAACTGGAATAGATAATACAGACTGATGTGAATCATTACATCTGAGTTCTTAGATCTGACCTTTACTGACTACATTACAGGCAGCTCTGATTTTTGAATATGAAACACAGATGAGCCTGATAATTAGTGCAAGCAAATTGATGTGTCTCTAGCTTGGGCTTTGATATTCTAAGCGTTTCTTTCTGTGAAAGATTTAAGTGAAATAAAGTTATGTGAATATTTTTTAGGATTGTAGATGTGTGATAATAATTCAGACAAACTGTATTTAACACGACATCTTTACTATCGTCATTGCACTTTGTTTTATCATCCTATGTGCGCACTTTATAGCACGCTTAGCATAAAGCTAATGTATCCCATGCAAACATTTTTCTATATATAGTACTGACAGAATTTGTGTGTACTCTAAGATTTTAGAAAAGCTTTTTAATGAATTTGAGGATAGTAACTTATGCAAACTGTATTTACTGTCTAATGAACTAATGAATGGCAGGAATGGTAGGAAAAAGAAATGTTTTGAGTTAATGTAGTTTGTTTACACAGTCTTGACCTTCAAAATTCTTTTGCAAATAATCATCTGTCAGTGTATTGGATTTTGTAAATTAGGAACAATTACTGAGAACTTCTTCAGATAACGTGAAAATTAATATAAGGACAGATTTCCCATTCGTGAATATCTTACATAAAATTTCAAGATCTGAGGAAAAAAAATAGGGTTTTTGTGGCATAGAAAGTGTAATAACTTCATTAGTGCCAGTAACATATTTGCATGTTTTCCAGTTTTCCTAGGATTTGATTTTGCAGTGAAAACATATTTGTATATTGAAGAAGTCAGAGTGCAATTCACTGACCTTTATTCACACAATTCCATCTTCAAAATGAATGGATCTACTTGCCTGGAGAAAATGGGAAGTCTGAACATACATGTTCCTCCAATTACCATCTCCAGAATAAAATAATCTAAGCACAACAGTGGTATTTCAAATTACTAAATGCTTTACAGTCAACTTTTCCAAAACTCATCTCTCTCTACAACCCCTCTACTTCAAAATAACCCCAAACCAAACCCAACCCCAACCAAAATAAAAATAAACCAAACATAAAAGGTTTTCTTCATTAAGATGTTCCCTTCGTTAGCTGCGTTGCTTCTTAAGGACAGATTTCTGCACTTTGTGTCCCTATGATGCATTATGTTTCCACAGAAGCCTGAAGATGTCAAGTCAATACACAAAAGAATATCTAAGTAGTTTTTAATACATATGGACTTAGATGGTAAGTTATGGCTCTCACTGCAAAGAATGTAGGTGGGCAGATGAGGTTTGGCTTCATATATTCAAGTCTCAGCTATATGGCCCAAAGTACAAACTCAATTTTCCACACCACCTGCAGGATTTCAGGTACACCTTACTTGCACAGACATCCACCAGGGTAAAGTGGGCCTTGTTTCATGTAAAACTCATGCGATTCTCAAACTGATCTTTTTTGTAGTCTGTTTTTCATTATCATAACTTAGTAGAACAGCATTAAATTGGTTCCACCCTATCAGAACATGACAGCAGGAAGATTAGCTTAACATAAATACTAAGGGCAGACCATATGCAATACATTTTTATTTTTAATTGCTTCCCTAAACACACAAAGATTAAATTAGCAAAGCTGGTGTAGGTTTTTTGTTTGTATGTGGTATTTTAGCTAACTACTGAAGGATAAAAATAGAAACTAGCAATACCTAGGGAGCCTGCAGGTTTTAATTTATGTTGTAGGTCGTAAACATCAAAGAAAAATTGGATCTTTGAGATGTTTATTTACAGGTAACAAGTTAGCCTTAAATTGCTTGCTACAAAAGAAACATCATCAAATGCCGAAGCTCAACTAAGCAGACAGTACTGGAAAAAGTATTTTTGTTGCTGTTTGAATCAATTTTTAAAGTAATTTAATCTGAAATAATTATCTGAATTAAAAAAATTAAAAGTAAATTGAAATAGATTCTGAATCTTGTGTAGAAAGGCATATTTCAGGCCACACAATTAAAAGCTACAAAGCAGACTGGTACTTAATATGCTTACTATTTTGTCTGTACATTGTGAAAAGGCATTAACTACAGTGTTGAAATATTGAAGACTCTAAAATAAGCTAGAAAAAGAAAACACTTCTTTACACCAGAAGTCCAGATTGAAATGTCTTTAGTCTGAAGATTACAAGATGCACGTTTGGTCACTTCCATTTTGTAGGTAGTATTTTCAGAAATGACAGTGCAGGTTCTTCCTGCTAAAGGAAAGGGTTTTGGTGTGGGTTTTTTGGTTTTGTTTTGTTTTTTCTTGGTTTGTTTTGTTTTTTTTTCTTTCATTGCATAGTGCATCTGCAAGCCAAAAAGAGGCAGACAGCAAAGAAGGTATAGGTTTGTGCTAGAAGTACTGGGGCAGCACAAATGCATTTGTTGTCCGTTAAGAGACAGTTCTATAGGGATTCTTCGAGTGGCAATTTAGGGCAACAACTCAGTCTGATCTTCAGTGGCTTCAGTAGCAGAGGAGGGGTAGTTACATTTTCTTTTTATAGTTATGTGATAAAAATTTCTCATCATTATTATTTACACCGAGCCTTTTTCTCTTTTCTAACTTTGGGGAACTGTTCCTTGTTAGAAAGAGGACCTGCATGTTTAACTGATGATGACGAGGATCCTGAAGACCCTTAGAAAGATTAACTAAGACTGTTTCTATAATCAGTTTTCCTAATCTGTAAAATTGGAAACATTATCTTAGTATTTACTCTTAATATCTGACATTATATTTGCTGTAGTTTTAACTAAACAGGTGAGTCTAATTAAATTTTGCTGTACTGGTATTTGCTTTAATCAATCAACGAAAAATCTGGAAGACTGATGACAAATTGAAAAGAGTTGAAAATTTACAACAAATACTCAGGGTCTAAAAAGCCTGATGTGAGACTAAAGAAAAAAAAATGTTAAAAGCTGCCCTGGTCACAGAACAAAAGCATATACATTAAACAAAAACTTCTGATGTAAGTGAATGAAAGCATAATGTTATCTTGGTTGCAAGCTGAAAATTGACCAACTGAGATCAGAAAATGTGTTTCTTTTCTCAGTGAAGTAATTAGCAGTTGAGATAACTTGAGTAAGGAAGTAGAGGATTTATTTATTACTAGGTAAAAAACCCCCAAATTTGATGTCATTCTAAAAAGATATAATCCCACTCAAAAGTTACAAAAGTTATGATAACTTTTGTTGAAATGTTAACATCTGGACAGGAGTCCGCATCAAAATGATTATGCTGTCATTCAGAACTATGGAACTGTTCCTATGTTTAAATTGACTTTTTTCTATTTGTTGCAGCTCAGAATAATGTTTACTCTCTAGATTTTCAGAGTATTAGAATCAAATGAGTAACACTCATGAGTTTTCTGCTTTATTATTTTAGTAAATATTTCTATCCAACCAGACAAAGACTAAAATAACAATTCTTAGCTTTTATGGCTATAAATAGATTCCTCAAATTGAATTTAATTTTAATTTCTCAGATCACATTTTAAGATGACTGTAAATATTAGATTATGAATACATTAAATTCAACATCATTTTGGCAATTAAAGTTTAATATTGCATACTTTTGAAACAAGCTCTAGTTCATACCAAGTGGTGATTTTTTTTCAGGATGGAAACTAACAGAAGGGAATAACAAATCTGAGAACAGAATATTTCTTTAATAGAATAATTTATTTTTCTTCTCAGAATACTTATGAACTATATCGTGTAATTTGTCAGTGAGAACAGGGTGTGTTAAATGTTAGTTTTACTGTCTGAGGCTATGTTTGTCTGAAAAAATAAATATGATATAGGGACAAGTTATTCATTATAAACATATTAGTTATAATCATGTGTGTTATGAAAGGTTACTGTAAAAACAATAGTTAAAAAACCCTATAGAAATTTTCTTCATCAAAACTGTTATATTTATATATTATCTTGAAAAAAGCAGATAGTCTTGAAAATGCAGATGGGGACTGAAAGTAGCCAAACGATATTCTTTCCAGCTGATGCTGCAGTTCAATTAATAACAATAATATAAAGTGTAAGTAGAATATTAAATTTGTATTTGTATGCATCAACTATGACACAATTCCAGACTGTATAACTGGAACATTTTTAGTTCAGTCTCATAACTATATACGATCTGCACTTCAGCTTTAGCGAAACATTTTGTCAAAATCAGATTTGTTAAATAAGTGATGCTATTTCAACTTTTATTTTCAATACGTTGTGAGTAATAATCCTGTTGCAATAATTTTCTTGACCAGGAATGGCCAAGGGTACTTGTGTGTAACTGAACTTGCACGTACCTGTGATCTCACTGGTATTCGAGTTGAGAGCCAAACAAGTGTAGCCAACAGAGTTGTGGATAATTTCAGGCTTTCCTATTGACAGGAGAGAAGGACCAGTCAGAGGGTATTGTCTGATACAGGCTTCTGATGTGACCCACACGACAATGAGAGAGGCAGGAAGATTGAAGAAGCAGCATATGGCAACTGAATGCAACTGAGTCCTGTTGCTCTGTGGCAGCTCAGTCGAGTTTGAAGAATAATTGCTTTCTAAACCAGAGATGGTTTTACGAAATATTTTGGTTAAAAAACTGTTGCTGTGAAAACAGATTGAAGGAACACAACTGTTCAAACAGCATCATGAGATGCAACACAGGAGGGCCCTGTAGTAAAAAGTGAATGTTGACTCCTTGCTGCTTTTTTATTCTTAGCTTTTATTCCTTGAGCCCACTTTCAGATCTGTTACTTCAGCTTTTTCATGCCCCCCTTGCCTGCAAATGACCCCAGACCTTTTTTGAAGTTGCCTTCCAGTTTTAGGAATAGTACATAATACAACCTCTTCTCTATAGCAATGACTTTCAATTATTCTTGTAATACTGACTATCTTACTTGTCTGGTTTTGTTTCATCAGTTTTTTCATCTCTGTTGCTTTGTCTCTTATTTTCTCATCTTGATGAGTCCATGCTCTTTCCTATATTAGGGACGTCATTTTAAGATCTTTAATGAAATGCTTTATTTTATATTGACCTTTAAGTGTTGCAGATATTATGATATACACAGGGAAAATAACAATACTATAAATGAGTTTGCTAGTTAAATTTATTTGAACGCTATTTTTGTTAATATTGTTCAATAAACCCAGCCAAAGACTTCAGTAGTTGTGTGAATTTAGTCTTATACTATGCATCCTAATGTATGAATTTTGAAGGTTGACTTTGGCCATCTCTTGATTAATCATTACAATCTTTATTCTCCATCATTGCTAGCAATTGTATCTTATTATTTCATAGATGATCTTGACTCCTCTTCTTATGTATTTCAGAAATTAAAAACACATTTTACTACTCAGAGGTAAAGACTTACTCTTATACAGAATGGAATTTCATTGGGAGAATCTGTTCAGATGGACCAACTTCTTTGTTGGAAATTATGTAATGTGCTAATGTACTTTAAAATCAGTTAAAGAACAGCCATGAATGCATAAATGGTCTCATATCACACCAGCCAGCTCTTTTAGTTACCAAACAACACTTCTTAATGGAGTAGTGGAAAATGAAAGGAGCTGATGGATTAATTTGGCAATTCTCCAGAGAAGTCTAGAGCACCAATGAGATGTTGTGACTTGTGGTCAAATGAGGTGGATTTGACTGGGTAAAATAGTTTGGTACCGTGCGTTGTATCTGATGTCACATACAATAACAAAGCAGCTGTTACTCTGAATGTCCCGGGGTACACAGTAATGAGCAGATCTCTCAGTGATGACTAGAGATTTCCAAGACTCTGTGAGATGATGGACTACTTGTAAAGCCTACAGACGTTCTTTCTCATTCTGATATTTAAAGAAGTCATTCTTCAACTATAAAAAGTTGCAGGCATTCCTGGAAAAGGTTTTGTATATTTTTGTCAAATTTTCATTTGCTTCTTCTGAAATCTTGGTGAAAAATATCAGGCTTTGTTACAAAACTATCCCTACAAAACAGTCACTGTATTCTCAGCACAAGTTCTCTGGGAATGGACTAACTCTGACAAAAAGAAGTTGTCTCAAATATCTTGATGGAATAGGCCAAATGATCCAATTCAAGAGAAGGAAAAACATTTGTATATAGCATGGTTCTCATAGCAAGTCCAATGTTCCTGCTTGGAAATAATATTTTAAACATGCAAAAATTACTAAGATTGCCCACCTTGATTGAGGATTACTAAGGAAGCACTGTTGCTATATCATGATTTAAGTTCAAATGGAGAAATTGTTTCTACAGCTAAATGGAATAAAGTTGGGCAATAGTTGAGTTTGGGTTTCTGAGGCTTGTTCTGGAATACTGTGCTGGGGTATGGTCTCTGATAAAAAAAAAATGAAGTCATTTCTATCTGTTTTCAGCTGAGATTTTTCATTTTAAGTTCTAGTCCAGTCTATATTTGAGGGGTAAAATTATTATATACTTTTAAAATCAATTCCAGAAAATTATGGACAGGTACTGACCAATCCAACAGCTTTAACTTAGTCATCATGGCAGAAGCCCTTGCTTGATAAATGGAGTTATAACTAAGACCACCATCTGTCTAACTTAGAACTTATAGAGCTGAAGGCATGAGGTAAATTTCCAGTATTTTCTGATATGTTAATTCAAAACAAGTTTTAAGTAGCCGAAGATGAAGTTAACATTTCAAGGCTTGTACAAACAAGGTTGTTTGTGCGTCATATCATGTTAATAAAAACAGGGGCAATTCTTTAGAATTTGTCTTGAAACAGTATCAGAAAGTAACACTAAAAAAAGTAATTATAAAAAATTTTTTTGCATAGATTAATTGCTTCCATATTTAATTTTGTGCTTGTTGGGGAATGCCAACAATAAATCCTATAAATTTAACTGCATACCAGCAATGGTCATAATTCTACACCCACAGCAACTCTTTTGAAAATGTTTTTTTTTAAATATTAATTAAAATTAAATTCTTACCCACCTAAGTCACCACATTCTTTGGAAAATCCAATGAAGAAAACAGAGGTCATTTTGCTATCAGGGTGACAGGCATAAGAGAATGGAAACTTACAGGGAACAACTTTGTCCAGACTTTCAAAGGAAAATTGGAAGTTATTGATAGCTGTGTTGGGTTAGCTTCAGCAAATAGCCAAACTCCCATGCAGCCACTTGCTGTATCCTCCACTCCCCTCCAAGGGGACAGGGAGAGGAAATGGGAGGAGCAGGAATGAGAAAGATTGTGGGTCAAGATAAAGAGCAGGGAATTGCTTACAGTTACTTGTGTGGACAAAACAGAATCAACTTGGGGAAAATTTTGTCTTAAATTTTTCCCAAATAAAATAAATATTTTTCAGGTTGTGGGAAAAAGACAGACATTGAAATAACATCTTTCCTTCCCCTTTTGCCATACTCAGCTTCAGTCATTTGTTCCCAACTCCTCTACCTCCTCTCCAAGCAGAG
>VZSC01008994.1:86971-105522 GCA_013398225.1 Steatornis caripensis | reverse complement strand
AAAATTTATCTTTAGCTAAATGGCATATTTATAACCAATGAAGTATGAGAGAATAATTGTTTCTCATGATAGGTTCACATAGCACTTAGCCAACAACATATTCCAGCTATGTATTTTCACTGAGATGAAATTTTTTCTCTATTCTTACATTTTTAGGTATTACAGAGAAATTGCTAAAATATCATAAGTGCTGAAAGATAGAAAAACTTGCTTCCCCAATCTCTGTCTTTCTTATTAGGGAAACAATCTGCATGACGCAATAAGATGTCATCATACCAAAAAAGGTAACAGTTCTGAGCCCATGAGATGTGATGTCCGTTCTTTAAACATCTACAGGATCATAGAATCATAGAATGGTTTGGGTTGAAGGGATCTTAAAGGTCATCTAGTTCCAACACACCTGCCATGGGCAGGGACACCTTCCACTAGACCAGATTGCTCAGAGCCCCATCCAATCTGGCCTTGAACACTTCCAGGGAGGGGGCGTCCACAGCTTCTCTGGGCAACTTCTGCCAGCGTCTCACCACCCTCATTGTGAAAAATTTCTTCCTAATATCTAATCTAAATCTACCCTCTTTCAGTTTGAAACCATTACCTCTCATCCCATCACTAGATGCCGTTGTAAAAGGTCCCTCTCCAGCTCTCTTGTAGGCCCCCTTCAGGTACTGAAAGGCTGCAATAAGGTTTCCCTAGAGCCTTCTCTTCTCCAGGCTGAGCAACTCCAACTCTCTCAGCTTATCTTCATAGGGGATCTTCTCCAGCTCCCTGATCATCTTTGCGGTCCTCCTCTGGACTTGCTCCGGTAGGTCCATGTCCTTCTTATGTTGGAGGCTCCAGAGCTGGACACAGTACTCCAGGCAGGGTCTCACGAGAGAGGAGTAGAGGGGGAGAAGCACCTCCCTCAATCTGCTGGTCACACTTCTTTCTGATGTAGCCCAGCATACAGTTGGCTTTCTGGGCTGCAAGTGTGCACTGCCAGCTCATGTTGAGCTTCTCATCAACCAACGTCCCCAAGTCCTTCTTCTCAGGGCTGCTTTCAATCTATTCACCACCAAGCCTTTATCTGTGCTTGGGATTGCCCTGACCCATGTGTAGGATCTTAACACTTGGCCTTTTCGAACTTCATGTGGCTCGCATTCGCTTGCCCTCAAGCCTGTCAAGGTCTCTCTGAATGGCTTTTCTTCCCTCCAGCGTGTCAACCGCACCACACAGCTTGGTGTCGTCAGCAAACTTGCTGAGGGTGCACTCAATTCCACTGCCCATGTTGCTGACAAAGATATAAAACAGCGCTGGCCCCAATACTGACCGCTGAGGAATGCCGCTTGTCACTGGTCTCCACTTGGACATTAAGCCATTTACCGTAACTCTTTGATTGTGACCATCCAGTCAATTCCTTATCCAGCAAGTAGTCCAACAGTCAAGTCTGTGAGTCTCCGATTTAAAGACAAGGATGTTGTGCAGGACTGTGTCTTGTAATAACACTTTTAACTGTGTCTTTGCAGATCCCTGATCAATTTCAGTTATTAAAAAAATATTTCTTCCAGTATGGCATAGCATTTTAAAAATAATTATTTTTGATGTGTAGAGCTTACACAGAAGCCTGTTCTGACTCAGCCATTTCTATCTGAACTAGCTGAATAGAAGGTCAAATAGACATACTAACACAGGCTAACAGAGGTCAAAGCCTCGAATTTATACTTGTCTTACTTATCAGTATCATTTAGATATATTTCTTACTATGAAACATCTTTTTCTTTTAGTGACCAGTCTTTACAGTCTGTTTTTCCTGAACTATTGAGGTTAAATAAACAATTCATATTTTCAGTAGACAAAAATTATAGTGACTGGTCTGCTACTAGTGAGTAGAATTAGATAGACCTCTTTTTCTGAACATAGTTGGATCATATATAATTACAAGGAAATATAATTTGTATACTGTAATTTTTCAATTTCTCAATTTTAGAAAGTTACATCATAAAATGTAAAATATCCCCCCATTTTCCTATCCTTTCCATTGACCTTTTAAAAATGTTTCTTGTCAGAGTATCCATGGAAAGGGTGGCATAAACTACCTATGAAAGTAGTACAAAGGCCGAAGAGTAATGAAATGAATGCAAATGACTGTCACCTACTATTTTGAGAGTTATACTGTGCATACACATGATAAATTCCAAAGATTGTTTTTAAAAATTGAACATATCACATGGATTCTTCTTAATATTTCAGCTAGCTTTAGAGTATAATTTATGCCACCTCTGATTCTCAATTCCCAAGTTTGAAACCTAAGGGTTAGAGACGCAAACTTTAGAACAGCCCACCTAAACATCACCTGTTTACCCTATGATGACAGCTGGATGCCTCCAAAGAGTTAAAGTCAATGGCTCAATGTCCAAGTGGAAACTAGTAGCGAGTGGTCTGTATCGGGACAAATACTATTAAATATCTTGATTAATGACATGGACAATGAGATTGAGTGCATCCTCAGCAAGTTTGCAGATGACACCAAGCTGAGCAGTGCAGTTGATTTGCTAGAAATGATGCCATGCAGAGGGACCTTTACAGGCGTGAGGAATAGGCCCACGCAAATGTCCTGAAGTTCAGTAACACCAAGTGCAAGGTCCTGCACCTGATTTGGGGCAATCCCCAACGTCAATATAGACTGGGTGATGAAAGGATTGACAGTAGTGCTGTGGAGGAAGACTTTGAGATAGACTTTTCAACAGATAAAAAATTGGACATGAGTTTGCAATGTCCTCTTGAAGGCCAGAAAGCCAATCACATTCTGGGCTGCAGAAAAAGAAGCTTGGCCAGCAGGTTGAGAGAGGTGATTCTCTACTCTACTCTACTCTACTCTAGAGAGGCCCTCTCTGCTCTGTTCTGTGAGACCCCTCCTGGAGTACTACATCTAACTCTGGGGTCCCCAGTAAAATAAAGACGTGGATCTTTTAGAGCGGGTCCAGAGGAGGGCCACGAAAATGGCAGAAGGCTGTTAACAGCCCTCCTGTGAAGAAAGGCCAGGAGATTAGAGTTTGTTCAGCCTCGAGAAGAGAAGGCTCTGGGAGGGCCTTATTGTGGCCTTTCATTATATACAAGATGATTATAAGAATAACGAGAGACTTTTTACCAAGGCCTGTAGTGACAGGGCAAGGGGCAACGGTTTTAAATTGCAAAAGGGTAGATTTAGGTTTGAAATTTTTTATGGTGAGGATAGTGAGATACTGGAAAAGGTTGCAATATATGTATCGCAATATAAAATATGCTGTAATATGATGGAATGGTAATTAGAAACTAAGTTACAGAGAACTCTGTCATCACAGAGTTAATGACATCTTTCCCCTTAAATGTATATATTTCCTAATTTAGTTTTCTTAAAGGCATCCTTAATAGACTCAACTTTAGTCATCTTTTAAGCTCATAATGTCAGGATTAATGAATGCATCTCCTCCATATAACCTCAATTACAGAGATAATGCTGGTGTCAGAAGGCTTTCATCAAATGTACTCTACAGTCTTAGCAAGTTGTGGACTGAGCCCTCAGGTAACAAAATTATGACATTTTATAACTTGATCTACTTTGTTCATTTCATAGTGGTTTTAATCAGCAAGTATATTTTCAATTTAAAGATTAAGGCTGAGTAGGGTTTTCGTCTTTCTCTATTTCCCCTTACCCAAGGGAGGATTCTGTAATCTGTTGTAGATTTCAATAGCATGCCTCTCAAGTGCTCATAGTCTGCAGTAATGGAAACTGCAACTCTGTGTTTAGTAGAAACCCTTTCAGGTAAGATGATGGCAATCTGAATGAACTACTCAAATTTTAATCAGATGGCAGAGCTGTGAGTATAGACATGCTTGTGAAGATTGTGGCAGATTCCCATTATTTTGTGGTAGCTCAGGGTATATATAGCATTTTTCTTAGATATGAAATCAGATTTAAATGTCATGTGTTTTGGTGTGCTTATAGAAACATCTCCTTTCTCATTGTTATGTCTGAACCTAAAAAAGTCTTCCTCTGTTTTTTACTGCTTTTATACTCAAGCGTTTTATCCATGTTAATTGTACAGGTGACTAGGGAATTCAGCACTAACCTGTGAAATTAGTAGGTTTCCCGTAGAACTTGGTAGTTACACCTCAAAACAACTAGTTGAATTTTAATTTGACAGTGTTATATGTTTGTATTAAAATCTGAGGAAACGGAAATAACTGTTAATCGAAGTAAATAGGTGTTACCAAATGTACTGTTTATTTCTTGTGTCTCAAACCAGATATACTATAATGTTACATGTGTTATGGGCAATATGCTTCTATGGATTATAATAATAAAGAGTTTTCTGTTTTCAATGTCTTAATAACATTCCTTAATATTCAAAAGTATGTATAATTCACATGTAAGAATTTTAACTTTGATGTCTGTAAAAATCTGAATCTGAAAAGTCTGTCCCAAACATAATGGTATATCATTTTTGACCTGTCAGATTTCCGCTCTTTTATGTTGGGTATGTCTTATGATTTGGAAAACTTTCTGTAAAATGGAAATTGAAATAAATATTTTTCAGAAATATCTAAATGAAGTTGTTGCATTATGACTAGACTCTAAGATACGCAGGTCTAAGCAGACTGGTATATCTTAGCAGACCTGCTTTCAGGCTTCCTATCTTAAAAGTTGTAAAACTAAATGGGAAAGTGTAGATCAGTAGTAGAATCAATGTTCTTGTCTATTTTATGAAAGAGTTGAAAAGATGGCTGAAGCTTCAAACGTCTTGCCAAAAATATTGAAAAATAGCCTAAACTCAGACCTGGTAAAAATACACAATCTTTTTCTGAGTAAATTTGTTGGTTTATGTGAAAACTGTGGTCAACTGAGAATAAATATTTTGGACAAAGTGAGGGTATCTAAGTGGATGGGAAGCTAATACACACTTAAATTAAAATGTTAATGTTGTTTTACAAGTTAATGCAGGGGGAATTTTGAATGTGCATTTCTGGTCAAAGCCATCTGTTTCTTGTAAACACAAACTCTGCAAAACGTTCTCTTAACATTCCCTTGGAGAACATTACAGAAAATATTCTTATTAGTTCAAATTCTAATCTGTTTTTAAATATGACCGTCCACGTTTTGCTTTTTAAGATGGGACAGGAAAAGCAATTATTTTAAATTAATTAATTTCAAGACATTTCAAACTATCTCTAAAGGATTTTTAAGATTACGTGCTTTTGAGAGTAAGTTTTAATTTGCTGTGATTTACAGTACACTTACTGTAACACTTACTGTCTTCCTAATTTTCAAAGATTAAACCAGTGTTACCTCTGACTTATTTTCACTCATCTATAGTTTATTTGTTCAGCCAAAAATCTTTTCTGGATATTGTTAGAAAGATTGGTCATTTTTCTTGGTAATTGCTCAGGGAAAATGTTAAATTAAAAAAAAATCAGAAGCAATTTGATAGGCTTGGTGATTGTAATGTTGTTTATGGGTATACTCAGCAATTATGCTACCTATCTGAAAGAGTTACAAAGAGTGCCATCTAAAGGACATGACACTTCTGGAAAGGAAAAAAAGAAACTAATTCCTTTTCCTGCTATGGCAACAAGTATTCAGTCTCAGCAGGAGCTTTCTTCATTTAATGTTTGTCATAGCAGGATGTAGTATATTTTCAGGAAAGAGGAGGGCATGGATGCTGTTTCTTTTTTTAAATTTTTTTTTAATATAAGATTTGTCTCAATGAAGAAAATGTAATGGTTGCAAATTTTCTCTGAGCAGGTTAATACTTGTGAGACAGGTCATCTATCAGCAAATTGGCTCTGAGGAAACTTTGTATGTGAGCCTTCCTTCTTTAACTTCTTTTAACTTCATATTTTTGAAAATGACTCAGAGGAAATAGCTGGTTTAGACTTGGAACAGTGGTCCCTCACTTTTTACATATTACCTCATTGAAAGATTGCGCACACATAAACATAGGTGTTGATAACAAATTTTTAGTATCTTCAGGGAAAAATTTACCTTTTGTCCTTTTAAGTAGAGTGTATTTTTCTAAATAGTAAAGTACCTTCAGTACTTCATTACCTTGAACACTAAGAAATATGAATCATGTTAAAATGGAAGGTCTGATAATTGCAATACGCAAAAAAGAATACTAATATACAATATGTAAAAGTATTATGTTGTGAATAATGTTTTGACTGAATGCAGGGCGGTCTTGGCATTTAAACTGATTACTTCAGATGTGGTTATTTAGAGAATTACAAATCCAGTACTTACACTGGAGATGGGGAAAGAGAGGGAGATAATATCGTCCAGGAACTATACCAACATTTGTCTAACCTCAACAGGATCCAAATTTCACAATAATTATGAAGGAAACATGGAAAACACAAAAAAATGAGGTACAACTTTACCAATTGCAAATCACTACATATATGATGAGATAATTTATTTCATTAAAAATGTCTTACTATCTGTATACAAAAATCTCAAAAAAAAAAGGTCAAAATTAGACTTCTCTTTGGCATTTTTGTGTTGCATCTGGCATTCATCACCACATACGAAACTATCATGGAGGACGAGGAATAATGAAATGGTAAGAAAGATCCTATTGTTGTGGTGTAGGCCCCGCTTCCCCCTACTAGCAAGCCGCATTGCAATGTCAGATCATTCATCAGCATATAAGAACAAAGAGCTGGGATAATTGGGCACTCTACGACCTTGCCTGTTGGTGCAGTGAGCCAAGATATGAAGTAATACAGTACCTCTCTGTCNTGACCAAAGTCAATCATCTTGCGATTCTATAAGTAATGGTCCTAAAGCGAGACCCTTTGAGCTCTCCGGGACCACAGCAGGCTGTGACCGTGTATTTCCCTCTGAGTTGAGACACCTCTCAGAGCAGTTTTCATGAGGTTCTGCAAAGTAATTGGATCCTTCACTGACAGACACCAGTGAAGGAAAGAGTGAGTACATCACTGTTTGGATTTTGGCAAAGGCTTTTCACAAATTGAAATAGTGAGTAGCTCACTATTGCTCAACCCTGTGTGATTTTCAAAGGATATTGGGTAGCGAATTTAACGTCTTAATCAAAGGTTAACCTCTACATCTCTGTGTGTGTATGCATGTGTTTTAAATTAAGAAACTTTAAATCCCTAGCAGAATTGTTATAACTGTTGATTATGGATTATTGACTAAGTATTGCTAATCACATAACTTAGTTTATGAGTTACTTTAGTGGTGTTAAGATACCATTTATTGCTGCTATTAATTGTTGTAAGACCCATACTTGCATGTTAAATCACTTTCACTGAAATCTCAACACTACACTCCTTTAGTTATAAACTGTTGACCAAATCTGGGACTAGGAGTGGATTCAGCCACACCCAGACACTTCTCTGAGAAGGAGTTTAGAAAGCAAGGGGGTCCACTCTGAACCTCATGTCTCAACGGGAGGCTTTCCTTACCCCTTTATTAGACAAAAACCATTGACCAAGTCTGGGACTAGGACTGGATCCAGCCATACCTAGACTCCTCTGAGAAGGAGTTTAGAAAGCAAGGGGGTCCTTTCTGAACCTCGTGACTCAACGGGAGGGCACTCCTTATACCCTTTTCCCTAAACCCTGTCTCCAAGTCGACCCTGACTCAGTTTCCCCTATACAACCACTGTAAAATGACTTCTCTCTGTGCCCCCCCGCCATTCACTGTGACAGTTGCACCTAAGCACCACTCTGACCCAATTACCTTTCACATTCCCTTCACACAGTAAGTAATAGAGTGAATCTTGCCATCGAATTCTGTAAAGTCGCGCTTTTTTACAAACTTATATTAAAAATCACCTTTCCCTCATATCTTCGGTGGTGATTCTTTGAGCGACCATTAAACCTTAACCACTCTCCCCTGCAACACCTATGCTGGCAAAAGTTAACTGTGGTAAGTGTCAGACGTTGGCTTGTACTCAGTCTGGCATTAAATAGTGAACATGAAGACAGAGTTTTGCAAACATTCGTGTTTCATAGTTATGTTAATGACCTTGGCATATAAAATAGACACATCCTGATTAAACTATCTGTCAGTACAAGGAGCTAATTTGAATGACTTTGAGGATTAATATAAAAGAAATGTGTTAAGATTGGATATGATAAAGTCATTTTCTTAGATACTGGCAGTAAGAATGCCTGCTGTAGGCCTAGTGTTAGAAGCAACAAGTAAGAAAAGAAATCTATGTGTTCAGCACAGACTGAGTGTAAGGAAGTCGTGAAAACCTGGTTTAGAGTTTACTAGATAAGATACTTTAATAGAAATTAGAAAGACAGTAATGCCATTGTTCAAGGCTGTGCAAAAGCTGTGTGCAATTTGAAGAACTCCTATAGAAAATGCATGCCACGTGATAAAGCGACATGGGTACATTTATTAGAATGATTAAGGGAATGGAGAGATGATTGTAAAAGAACAGAGCAGAAGAAATTGGCTTGCTTGGTCTGGCAAAGCTGAGGCAAAGGAGGGGGGATATATTTGTGAGGATTAGAAAAAACCTTAGTGGAGCATATGCCATAAAAGAACAAAAGATATTTAAGCTAATGGATAGTGTTAGCACAAAAAGAAATAAGCAAATTGGCTACTAATGCACTTATCTCAAAAAAATTAAGGAAAAATTTAAATGCAAAAAAGTTGTAATCCCATTGTAAAGCAATTAGTTTAACTCCTAATTGGGGTGGCTACTTTCAGGACACAACTCAGTAAGATTATCAAGGGAATTCTATAGGACAATAACTGCAAAAGAAGGGGATTGGGCTAAAAGTACTAGAAAGTCTTTTCTAGTATTACACTCATAATTGTGTCCAAGAAACAAGTGGTATTCTCAGTGTATTATGTAATACATTTTCAGGTTCCAGCATAATTTGGATTAATGATAAAGGAAGACAAATGATGGATTAGTTAGTTCACACCCTAAGAAAGGCACACCCTAAGAAAATGTTACGGAGTTTTACATATGCTTTAATTCTTACTCTTACTTTTTTATTTAACCCATCTATACATATGCACCATAACCCATTTTGATATAAACTGCCTTGTTTTTATTTTAAGTTGACCATTTTTGCTAATTTTGGTAAACAAAAAGTGTATTTTTGTTGCCCTATAAACCTTCTATATATAGGTTTGTATCAGTATAACGGAAAGAGGTATAAATCATATGTTGAGTTACTTTGGTTCTTGACAAATCATAATTCAGACAAACCATAATGTTCAAAATTTCCTTACTTCGTAGCATGCCACCTCAGCCAGCAGCCATCATAAATGGAAAAGATAGCAATGACAAACTGTTTGGAAATAATTCACTTTGTATCCATATATTATAACTAGATGGAAGAAAAAAACTATGGGGAAAAAATATCTGTGATCTGGGAGCTTTTAATTTCTGAAGGAAATAAAAATATTTAGTCTGTACTCAGGACAATAGCATGGTTTTTCTTTTTGAATTATATATTTGAAACCAATTAAATAGCTGTAATTGTAACGAATAAGGTAATATATTTGCTGGATTCAGTTTTGTATTTGTTGAAGAAACAGAAGTTCATAGATTGATTAATGCAGTAAAATTAGTACTCTCTTCAAACTCTTCATGAGTTCCACTTCAGTGAGGGCATAGTATTGACCTAACACACAGACATTCTCCCATCTCCTAGAATCATTTTAGAGAAAGTTGAGCCATGTCCAGATGGCTTTTGAAGATCTCCAAGACAGATACTCTACCACCCTGCTGGATAACTTATACCAGTGCTCAGTCACTCTCACAGTAAAAAAGTATTTCACGATGTTCAGAGGGAACCTCCTGTGTTCCAATTGCTGCCCATTGCTGCTGGTCCTGTTACTGAACACCATGGAAGAGAGCCTGACTCCATCCTCTTTGCACCCTCCCTTCGGGTATTTATATTGATAAGATCCATCTGAGTCTCCTCTTCTCCAGACTGAACAGTGCCAGGTCTCTCAGCCTTTCCTCATAGGAGAGATGCTCTCATCCCTTAATCATCTTTGTGACCCTTCACTGGAGTCTCTCCAGTGTGTCTGTGTCTCTCTTGTACTGGGGAGCCCAGAACTGGACACAGTACTTCAGGGGTGACCTCAACAGTGCTGAGTAGAAGAGAAGCAGCACCTCCCTCAAACTGCTGGCAATACTTTGCCTAATGCAGTCCAGGATACCATTAGCCGCCTCTGTTGCAAAGACATATCGCTGGCTCATGACCAGCTTTACATCTACCAGAACCGTCAGGTCCTTTGCTGCCAAGAAGCTTTCAAGTCAGGTGACCCCCAGCATATACTGGTACATGGGGTTGTTCTTACCCAGGTTGAAGGACTTTGCACTTGCATCTAATGCACTGAGGGTAACTCTTCCCTTTTAGCATGTTGTGGATGAAACACAAGTCTTCATGAGTCTGTATGGGAATATTAATGATTAGAATTATACATAAATAAACAGTATTTTTCTGAAAGGTACTAAAAAGGACTGCTTATTTGTACAAATATTTACAGATGTTTTTCTTCTTTTTATTGCAGTTCTTTTAACTAATAATCCAAATATTTAACTAATGAAAGCTAGTTGTCTTCTGCTCAACTCTGTCTGACTATGGAAGTGCTAAGAAACAGTGGACAGTGTAGGAAGTGTCTCTTTCTCTGTTGCTACTTTTAGTCTACCTTGAAAAGATCTGTTACTCACAGATGGTCTACAAAGGTAGATTTCACCATCATGATAGGACAAATGGTTATCTTAAAACTTAATACTTGATGCATTTATTTAAATTTGACTAGATCTAAAGAATTCCACTGCATCAAAAGAAGTATCACCAGCAGGTCGAGGGAGGTGCTTCTCCCCNCAACAGTGCTGAGTAGAAGAGAAGCAGCACCTCCCTCAAACTGCTGGCAATACTTTGCCTAATGCAGTCCAGGATACCATTAGCCGCCTCTGTTGCAAAGACATATCGCTGGCTCATGACCAGCTTTACATCTACCAGAACCGTCAGGTCCTTTGCTGCCAAGAAGCTTTCAAGTCAGGTGACCCCCAGCATATACTGGTACATGGGGTTGTTCTTACCCAGGTTGAAGGACTTTGCACTTGCATCTAATGCACTGAGGGTAACTCTTCCCTTTTAGCATGTTGTGGATGAAACACAAGTCTTCATGAGTCTGTATGGGAATATTAATGATTAGAATTATACATAAATAAACAGTATTTTTCTGAAAGGTACTAAAAAGGACTGCTTATTTGTACAAATATTTACAGATGTTTTTCTTCTTTTTATTGCAGTTCTTTTAACTAATAATCCAAATATTTAACTAATGAAAGCTAGTTGTCTTCTGCTCAACTCTGTCTGACTATGGAAGTGCTAAGAAACAGTGGACAGTGTAGGAAGTGTCTCTTTCTCTGTTGCTACTTTTAGTCTACCTTGAAAAGATCTGTTACTCACAGATGGTCTACAAAGGTAGATTTCACCATCATGATAGGACAAATGGTTATCTTAAAACTTAATACTTGATGCATTTATTTAAATTTGACTAGATCTAAAGAATTCCACTGCATCAAAAGAAGTATCACCAGCAGGTCGAGGGAGGTGCTTCTCCCCCTCTCGTGAGACCCCACCTGGAGTACTGCATTCAGTTCTGGGACCACCAACATGAGAAGGACATGGACTTGTTAGAGCGAGTCCAGAGGAGGGCCACAAAGATGATCAGGGGGCTGGAGCACGTCCTGTAGGAGGACAGGCTGGGAGAGTTGGGTCTGTTCAGCCTGGAGAAGAGAAGGCTCCAGGGAGACCTTACAGCAGCCTTCTAGTACCTGAAGGGGGCCTACAAGAGAGCTGGGGAGAGGGACTTTTTACAAGGGCATGCAGCGATGGGATGAGGGGTAATGGTTTTAAACTGAAAGAGTGTAGATTTACATGAGATATTAGGAAGAAATTCTTCATGATGAGGGTGGTGAGACACTGGAACGGGTTGCCCAGAGAAGTTGTGGATGCCCCCTCCCTGGAAGTGTTCAAAGTTGGATGGGGCTCTGAGCAATCTGGTCTAGTGGAAGGTGTCCCTGCCCATGGCAGGTGTGTTGGAACTGGAGGATCTTTAAGGTGTCTTCCAACTCAAATCATTCTATGATTCTATGGATATTTCGTTGGAGCCTAAACATATTTTAAAATCTGCCCTCAAGTCTGTGTTTATCACCTCATGTTATACTGTAAAATTTCTTGAACTTGAAAGAGACTGAGCTTAGAAGATCAACTTAGAAGATCAAATGCCAGTCATTGTCTGTTATCTGTATTGTATGGATCAGAAAGATTGCCATTATTGTTGTAATATTCTGATCATAATGCACAAGACTGTATTTAAAGGGTGTTTAATATTTGTGGTCATCTATAGCGTGATTACAAAAGTAATCTTTGTACCCAGTGTTCATATCAGAAGCGTCCTCACTGGGAACCCTATTGGGTCATTCCAAACCTGAAACTGAGTTTAGAGTTTTAATAGGAACTGCTTACACTTCTTTGAGAAATGCTTGTTTCTGATTAAGAATTGAGTCCTATTTTATGGATGCTTGATAAAGGATCTTTAAAGCTAGTTGATAACGTTCATTGAATAGAAACTAACTTACCAAAGTCTGCAGGGAGGTTGAGTGAGTAATCTATGCTAAATTTTTAAGGTACAGTAGAATTCTTCCAGAACTATTTTCCTCTTCCTGCCTCAATTTGGACTCAAAATTGTATAGTGACTACTCTAGAACTTGCAAACACCTGACTTGTAAGGCCTATGACTATTACCGCTGCGGTCCCCTCAGTTTTCAGAGTTCTGTTATTTCCAGATTCTGACTGCAATAAATTTTCTCCTGGCAAATAAACATGCTGTTTACTGAATTACTTCATACTGTTGTTCTTTTTGGGTATAATTTTCTTTAGAGACGCACACTGATTCTCATCTGTTCTGTTTGCTTAATTGACTGAATTACTTAAGCTGACTTTTTTCCTAAGTGATATATGTTTTCGGACCTGCTGTATGAAAATAACTGCTCTTAATATTTTTCTGATGACAGAACTGTTTATAAGCTTTAAGGTTGATGAGGGCAAGTTACAAGGAAGGACAGAATCAGAATTCAGAATGACAAATAGTAAAGATGACATAGGATCAACATAGTGAAATAAGCTAAAAATGCTGGCAGTGGTTCAGTGGGAGAGGATTTGGAGGGGGTAATAGTGAGCACCATACTAAGCTTAGTACCAACATCTTTGGAGGAAAAATCCTTAATATTATTCAGGAATATGTGAACACATAGTTATATACATCAATGTAAGAATCTTTAGCTTTATTCAACAGTGGTAAAATTTTGTCTAGATAACTGTTGGCAGGTTTGGGGATGGTTATGCTGTTTGATTTTGCTATGTCATTTAATTTTGACAGCCTCAGTTAACTTTGGGTGCCAAGCCAGAGTCATAGTTTCTTCTTTTCCTCAGGTGTATTTTGTCTATCCAGTGCTGAATTTGTTTTCTGTTGTGCAAGATGATTGTTTCCTTCATCTTTATATAAATACTATAACAAAGTTTCTTTATTTCTGGGTGATTTTTACTTCAATAATAACATCTAGGGTTGTGTTCTGTTTTTTTCCCCATAATTTTTGGCAAATCTTCTCAAGAAGAACTGTATTCTTGTACCTGTATGTTTGTGTTTTATATACCTTTTTCCCCAGCACCATAGTTTATGTCCTCTTTCTTGTCTTCAACACCAATCCTTTTTAAGACCTTCAGTTTATCCAGTTCTGAAAATTCTGTGCTGTTTTCAACAGTCCCTCTTTTTTTTTTTCATCCTAGATGCCTTTCATTTATAAGCTGGGTAATCTCAACCTGTAAAATTTTCCTGTTGAAGGTGTAATTATTTGGCCTTTGTATCAAACCTCCTTTCAATTAGTTTTTAAATCCTTGGCTCAAGTCTTTAGAATTGCATTTTCAATATAACTTTTTCTCAGTCACTCTCCTTCAGTTCCTTGACATTTGGCCAGCATACTACATGTGAAACTATACATACAATCTCTTTCCTAACATGCTATCTCTTTATAGTTCACATGGAGTACAGTTCTGAATAATTTCTCTGCTCTTTTGTAAGTTCTTTCTCCCCATTCTAACTCCTTGCTTTTAACTGAAAGGATAAAAATCAATTTATTAGGTGAGTCTGTTGGCTCATGGGATGCATGCTAAATCAGAAGCAGTGACACATCATCTACCTTTGAGGGAGATGATAAATTCATTCCCCTACATCACTTTAAAGAATGGAGCACTTGAATAAAACATAGACTTTTCTCTCAAGTGGAACATTGAAAAAAAAAGTTATGGAATAGACATGGCCCAGCTTTTCTGACTTCATTTTCTTCCTCCCACTTTCATGCATGGAGTGTAAATAGTAGATAGATTATTCAACAGTACTCTTTAGTAGAGTCCATATTTTACACCAAAAGATTTTTTAATTCTTATAGCACTTCACAAATCACATATTAATACCTTTATTTATGGACTATGCAATTCCACTGACCTATGATGATGCTGATAAACCCTAATTCCTTGTTTCCTCTGATTAACCTTGGATGATGTAAACATCTGCTGACGCATTCAGTGATGTGACAGAATTGGACTGACTCCCAGAGCGTGACCGTAAAACCCTTCCTGTAATAGCTTTGGATCCTATGCTGTTACTGGAATACGAATCACTACAGGAGTTCAGAAATACTCAGTTCGTACGTGATAAACTGCAAGGGTTCCCAAATTGACAACACCACTGATTCATTCAAAGTACAGCTCCGTGCACAAAATGTCAATATGATTTTATTTCTAAGTCTCAGGGGGCTATTTTATACACAAGCTCAAAGCCAGCTTGTATAAAAAGAAAATGAAGTACTTTTTAATGTCACAGTATGTTCACTGCATTAGTTCTGCTTACCTGTCCTGACAGGATATGCATTCTAGGCTGTTATTCAGAGCCAAATGTTGCCAGACACACCAGATTTCAGACAGCTGTATCCTGTGTTTAAAGATGCTGACTGGGGTATGCCCTTGTGTACTCTTGTTCTAATGCAGCAGCTTTGTGCACTTCATCCTACCTCAAAATATCAAGGAATGATGATGTGACATTTTTATCATTTCCCACACTTCCAATGCCCGTTTCTGCCCAGTTGCTTAGACCAAAATCTGGTAGAAAAAAGTTGCAGGATTGTTTTTTTCTTTGGTTGCTATTCTTCATCTCAGTAACCTTTGAAACCACTGGCTAACTTCTATCAGTTGTAGAGGAGAGTGATCTTATAGGTGCAGCAGCTGTTAAAGGAGAGACACTCCCTATGTTATTTCACTGAAATGCAGATGAAATTGCAATGAGTGATATTCACCAGGTTTTATCTTTCCAAGAAGCAGTTTTGGCTCATGTGTGTCAGCTGACAAATCAGACAAAATATGTGCTATCTGTTGTGCTGTCAAAAAGATGGGTGTTTGGAAGATCTACAAACACTTCAGCAGTGAAAAGGGAAGCGAGGGTTAAGGAATATATTAGGTACTGGCAAGTATTGCCGTAGCTGACTTAAAGTGAAAAGCAAAAAGTCCTGCATTTAGGATGGGTATTATAAGGCAGGCGGAATTTTAATTGTAGGGAGCTGTAAATTAAATTAGTTCCTTTAAATGAAAAATAAAAGTATTTTATTTTCAAGTGAAAATGAAGTCACCTTCAGCGATTTCACACTAAGTCAGACATGTAGAGCTGTTAGTTACAGCAAGTTGGCACATGTGAAGAATCGTTTTAAAGACAGGATTAAGCCTAAGTTAGTCATGTAATATAAGAATAAACAATATGTGTAAAATATTAATTATACAGAAACTAAAAATTTCTTGCCAAGACAGTCTTTCCACAGCCTACCAATGCTATTAAATAGTTATCTGTAAGGAAGAAAATATGAACAGACTCCATAAATGTTACGGATGTCAGTCTATTAATTAGGAATTTATGACTGAACTCCCTACACTGAACTACACTGAACCTCCATAAGACTAAATATCACATACATGCCAGTATATTTAGTGGAATGCTTTCTTTCAGGTCTATCTAGAATCATATTTCTTTACTGCAATGATACAATACTTGGTAATTACTCTTTTGTGTTATCTAAAGCCTGTGTGGCACTATCATATGTGAGTGAATGAACTCTGTTTTTCCTTCTCATTTATCAAGCACGGAAATCAAAGCTAAGTTTTTTACTTGAGTGTTTGTGTTACAATGATAGAAAAATCTTGCACTAGCGTACTGTCATTCGTTACTGACACATAGTATCTTGTCACATTAGGGGCGTACTTTATTACATAAATATTTTACTTTAAAAAATAAACCAGACCAGAATAATTCATGATCTGAAAGCTAGGAAATTAAAAACTGGAGTGTACCTGAAAACTGTAAATATTGAAACATATGAAGGGGTAAAAGAAAAGTAATCATATCCTGAAACAGATAAATTTGAGATTAGAGATATTCATCAGCTAGAGTTTTTAGATTCTTGCTGAACCATGTTATTATAGAATTCAAGCATCCTCCAATCTTCCATGTTTTTATCCCTACGATCCCTTTAAGTTATGGAAGTATTATTCAGATTTTCAAACAGAAAAAGCATATGGATATTATAATGCTTAGCATGATATTACAAAATTCAAATATCTTTGTGCTTAAATCCATGGTTTATGTACATGTTCACTACAAACATTCTATGAAGAGAGTGATCAGATCTCAAGAAACACTGTCAACTATTCAAACTACTTTTCAAACTACTTTATTTTGAGTTGACACTGAAGTTTGAGTTTGAAGTTTGTTATTCCTGTATCTTTTTCCTACCTCTGCTTAAAAAATGCCAAGATGCTGCTAGGGAGAAAAGTAAGAGTAAATTTTCCATTCAGCAATTATAGCCAAAACTTTAACCTTTTTTTTTCCCCAGGCAGTTTTCTACTGAACTTTTGATTATTTGCATTGTGTGGTCTTATTACTGATTTGTCAGGATCCAGAACACAAACCTGGAACAAGAGTCTAGTTTGGTGCGAAGTAGGGACAGATATTCTCATTTCTGTCTCACTACTGCTGTTGGCCAGAAAAAGACTTGCAGGTTTATGGGATGATGAAGTAGTGGAAGCAGCTAAATGAAGCGAGAAGAGGGGCACCTGATGTTTGGAGTGGTTCACTTCCTATCTTGGCATGTTGAGGTATTTCACAACGCAGTGAGTATGGCTGTGTCAATTATTTCCCTTTGTAGCTTGCCATTACTGACACAAAAGTCCCATAATACTTAGCAATGTAAATAAAATGTGAAGTTTCTGATCCTAGTAATGTGTCATAACTCAAAAATACAGAAATTTGTGAAATAATTTCTTTCTCAAATCACATGTTCAATTTACGAATGTCAGTTATAACCATAAGAAATATTAAAATAATCACCTTGGTTTGGGGGTCCCATCAGCAAGGCTGGTGGGACAGGAGAAGTGAAGAGGGAAAAAATATTTTCTAGATACAAAGGAACCTTCCAATTATGGACAGAATAACGTTTTTGCATAATGTAATCCACACATCAGGATTAGTTTCACCTTTCCAAAGGTATTTCACACATTTTTTCTTGAATTACATTTTGATATATTTAAGTAGCATGATGAGATTGATTGATTTGCAGTTATGAGGTTAATGGATCAAAATAGGTAGTGACAGTCTGCTTACAGGATTCACATTAAATTAGAACAAGCAGAGACAAAAGAATGAATACATTCACTGTCATGGGATTCCAACATGATTTTGCTAGCAGAAATAAATTTCATAATTAAAGAGACATTTTATTTTATCATATAAGATTAATTTGAGCTGTAAAAGTAATAGTTTTGATTTTCTTGCATGACTGAAACATAGTGGATAATATGATCACAAACATGTTTCTGCTTCCAGTTCTCTCAAAGCTAGTTACGTATGATCCATATTAGAAAGCAAGATAGACATGGATAGAAACGTTTGTTTATGAAATACAGGGCATGACTTCTTTAGACTAGTGCTGAGTGGGTTTTTTTTCTCATGCACCATTCCTTAATATTTACATATTTGAGTTGGTTTGTTTATCCAAGTTAGAAACACACAGTACTAGAAACTACAATAGATTGAGGGAAGAGAGTTTGTTGAGAAAAAACACAAAACCAAACCACAAGAAAAAAGACCAAAAAAGAGATAAACCTATTAAAAAAATATTTAAATTTCAGTTTAAAAAAAAACTACCCAAAAGCTCTCTACCTAGTGAAACAATTGTACTTTAATTATGTGGAATTGCATGTAACAAAACATGGCAACATTTGTTTGTTTTCTGATGAACAACATATTAGTGTTTTCCTTTCTTACAACACATGCATACACCTGATATGTTTTGAGATATCTCTGCCACGTATAAAATTGGGCTACAAGTGGGATTAGAACCCTGGACTTCAAGAAAGCTAACTTTGCCCTCTTCAAAGACCTACTTGGAGGAATCCATTGGGTTAGGGCTCTAGAAGGC
>VZSC01008994.1:61544-78644 GCA_013398225.1 Steatornis caripensis | reverse complement strand
TGCATGCTCTAACAACATTCCTATATTCCTCCCAAGTGGCCAGTCCTTTCTTCCACATCCTGTACATTTCCTTCTTCTCTTTGAGTTTTTCTAGAAGCTCCTTGTTCACCCATCCTAGTCTCCTGCCTCCTTTACTTGACTTCTTCCTTCCAGGGATGCACACATCTTTTGATCTTGGAAGAGGTGGTTCTTGAATATTAACCAGCTCTCTTGGGCCCCCCTACCTTCTAGAGTCCTAACCCATGGAATTTTTCCAAATAGGTGTTCAAAGAGGGCAAAGTTAGCTTCTGTTTCATTAGCTTCACTCTCAATGTAATTAAACGAAAATTGCCTTCCTTCTCTTCACTTAGAGTGTAATTTTGATTTTTTCCTGTAGTGTAGGAAAAAATTCTTACATCACCAAGTCATCAGCTCAACTGAAAATATATGAGATGTAATAAGTAACTGTCATTTGAAAAATTGAAGGAAAAAAATGTTCCAAAATAATCACTTACAGCCATAGTTATTTCTTATGGTTTTAGTTTTTTATTTTCTAATTCAATCCATATAAAAACCCCTTCAAAATTCATTTAAGAAGCTAAATATTCACTATTAACTATTGTTATACAGACGCATGCATATACAGTACAATGTAGGAGATTAGTATTAATGCTCCTACTAAAATATATGTTTTATAAGCCTGTTAACACAGACTTCATAAGATTTTGTAAATGGAAAATCATTTTGTTGGATCACAATGAACTTCCAAAGAATGCTGTCTATTGCAAGGTTTCAGCCTTCTGCCCTCTTCTGTGGAAGCATTAGCTATTTAAATAGAAAGTTGCAAAAATTTCTGATAATGTTTATTTCCTCCCACTGCCTCTTTATCCAATAGATTTAGTTTTCTACTTCAAATCAAGCTGGATAAAAATTTACTTGACAGTAGTTCTACTGAAATGAATAGTGGCAGGTGTATCGTAAACTGAATATTTGGAAGGGAATAATGTTTAAGAGTTTGATCCAAGAGACTGACCTTTTTATGGCTAAGCTTTGTAAAATTTCACACATAAGCAGACACTAGGCATGTACAATTATGCATGAACGCTGAATTTCATAGGAGTTAAATGTAGTTAAATGTAGTTTTAATAGCTATTTTAAAATGAAATATGCAGATGAGTTTAAGTAACATTTCATACTCCAGCTGCCTCAGTGGAAACCAAAAATGAGAGTTTCTTTTATGTTAGAGAGTGTTGTATGGTGCTGATTTTTCTAAGTCCTCATTTATCCATGAAGAAAAACTATAAGGAACAATAACTATCACGAGGAACAAATTATACTTGAAAATATTTTTTATTAAAACCAGACTGAGTTATTGCATAGACTAACTTGTAATTGAGTGAGTTTTCTTTGTATTTTTGTGGTATTGTGAGTACAGCTACTGTGAATATATATCTCCGGCATGGTCATTAGGTTTGGAGCTGGGCATGATTTCTGTAGGTAACCTTAATATGTTTGATAGGTTCTCTGATTTATTTATGGTTTTTTTTAGTAAGGAAAATTCACACTCTTGTCTATGAAGTTTTTCAGGGCAACAATGAATGGATTTTCATTTATATACATTTTTTAAAAGCAGGGAATAAATAGAGACATGGTAACCAACCACTGTATGTCATCTGTCATCCCAGGACTCAGAAATCCATTTTCCAGGCAGTACAGGGCTCTTAAGTTATGTTTTCAGAGTTGTAGGAAAGAACTTCAGCTCTCCTTTCTTTGGCCTTCTGGGACTTCGCTTGCTTACCTTAATAATGTTGGTCCTATTCTGATGCTAAATGGATTAATATTGAAATGTTCCCATTTTTGTAAACTGGTAAAACCATTTCCTGTCCAGTTCCAGCCTCCTACTTTTTTCATTGAAGCTGGTGTTCCACATGTTCTCTTTGAGGAAAGATAATTGTTGTATTAAGAACAGTGTGGTGAGAACAATGTTTCCCTTTAAGCAGTGGCATATGCAGTTTGCTGTTGTTATATTGGAAGGATTTTAACCTTTAAAACTCAGTGAGTCACTGCAAGAGTGGTTGCAGATATTTCCATGATAGGCCTCAGGACTGATTTGAGCCCAGAGAGCAGTGTGGGTAAATGGCTAACTGCTGCTTTGTCACATTTGTGCCACTGAAAAATCAAAACAGAAACAAGGAGAAAGTAGATAAGCTGAACAGTGCATATCCTGTGGCGTACTTTTCAGCCTCGTACTCTATGCATGCTTGACATCTATAATCTAGACATGCCAGTGAATTTTCTTGTGTATTGGTTTTGCTATGATAGAATGTTTTAATCTCCAAGTTGGATTTTTGAAATACAGCCACGAAGAAAAAAGCAGGAAGGAAGAGAAGCAGAAGCTATTGTGTTTCTTCTATCAAGTCTTTTCTTGTACTGCTTTGGCTTCTGCTTTGTGCCACTTTCAGCTGCTGAGAATTCTTCAACGAATACCATTTTACACTACTGCTATGTTCTTTATTCTTCAAAAGTGCAACTGCCCATTGCCAAAAAAGACTTGCCCTGATCACAATCCAACAAGTAAAACTTAAGTAGTAACGTGGGAAACATCTCATCTAAAAGGTTCAATTAGAAACAAAATTAATGGACTTTAGGCTCATAATTTTAAGTTTCCATTAACCTGGAAAGATAGATTCATGTCCATCAGGACTGGGCATGTCTTCTTCCCTGTATGAACTGAGCTTCACTGTTCACAGGACAAGAAAGTCCTTGGGAATCTTTTTGCTTTCTAGCTGTTTATTTTATGATATTTTCTTAAAGCAGGATTGGTAACTGTACAGACTCTTGCACAGTTTGATTTTATGAGAAGTAGGCAACTAAACTTGACAGAGATGCAGATCGCAGTATCCAAACAGTGTAAATTTAAACTTCCTAGTTAGTTAAACAAACAGTTTGGCTATGCTTTGCATATCTGTGCCTGCAGCTCATGACCAGTAGTTCCACCTCAGACTCATTCACTCCCCTGCATGCCCTCCGAATCTGTGCATACTCCCTTGACTGTGTGGCTGTATGCTGTTTACACCATAGCATATCTGCAATAATGATACTGTTGTTTTACTGTAAACATTAAAGGATCACACAATACAGCACTTCACTCTGTATGTAGAGTTTTGATAATTTTTTTTTATGTCAAGCAAGGGTTTTTTTTAATCACGTGATGATTTCGAGTTTTGGCATAATATACTGATGTTATCGTTGCCTCTCCTGATTTTCAAGATTTCTGGTGATACTTTGAACCTAATCCAGACCTGTTAACCTAATCCAGACCTGTTGTTTCATGAGTTTATCAACACATTTTAGGAGTGCAGAATTAACAGTGTTATCTTTGTTCTACCTCTACTGCCAGTTTCATCAGGTACTAAAAGAAAATATGCCCATTATTTCTCCTTTTACTTAGTTTTTTTAGTCACAGCTACTTAGTCTTTGTTTTGACTTTTTTTCCCACTCCTCGTTCATCTTTCTCCTCCTTCCAGCCTAATTATTACCACATTTCTGGGAATTGAGAGGATTCAATTATTCTAGTGACATAAGACTTGACAAACAACGCAGCTAGAGCCTATTTGCATGATGACTAACTTCCAGTCTTTGTTTTAAGTTTTGGGAGCTGAAACACGCTTTATACTTAGACTTGTACAGAGAGGAAGAGCCCTTCCTTCTCAGTGAATGCTTACAGGAAATGTATCCTGAATATCTTGCCCTACTAAGAATAGGAAACAGATACAGGGATTGACTTAGTTTCGGTAGGAGCACACTGTGGGAGTAAAGAATTATGAATCATCCTCATCAAACATGCAGTGTGAAATGTGACTGTGAAGTGTCTCACAGTCAAGGGGGGTGATTCCAGGATAGGGATCAGAAGAACAAACACCAGCAAGAATCAAAGCTGTGTGGAGAGCAAGCAGATAGGGCTGACAAGCACTGTGATGCTGGTAGTGATTTTTCTCATTCACAACCACTGTATTCACTAAATAATCAGTCTCGCCGTTTTCAATTGTTAGCTATGTTTTGATATGTTGTGTAATTATATAGCATAAGCCAAATTCAATTCTGGATATTCTAAAAGCCAGGTTTCATCTTCTGTTAGTTGAAATGCATGAATACATTTACCATTTCTGTAAGAGTATTTCATTACTTTTATCTCAATGTTTTACCAGTAGAAATTAAGAGGTATATTGTGTGCATACACCTTTCTAGATGTAGGTACAAACATATGGTTGAGAATTTTAAAATTAAAATTTATTTTCATTAGGAAAATGCTGATTCCTAGAAACTAGAAGTCTGGGGAATTTGTAACCTCTGGTAAAGGCTTTTATGGGAGGGATGAACAGGCAGGCAGACAGAATTCTCATTTGCAGACAGGAATATCTGACCCAGGATCTGTTGTCCCTTTCCATGACTTTGCATTCACTATCATGAACTGAGGCAGATCAGACTTGATTAAACACGCACACATATACCTATGTGTGTGTATATAGATAGCGTAAAGCATTACATAGTCATGTGTAAACCACTTCAGTATTATCTTGAACAAAATAGAAAAGTACACAAGTTAATATTTACTTTGATGGAAAGTCATGTTTCAACCATTTTGGTAGAAATTTGCTGATAATCCCTCACAATGAAACATAAATTTATGTGCAAATGTGCAGACATTTTGTTCATTTCTGGTCACATTCTGTCTACAGACAACAAATTGTCTTTTACTCGGTATGAGTTACGTAAATGGCTACTTTACTGTCTACAATGGTTAAAATGCTACGTGAAGAACTTATTTTGTGGGGTATTTTCCACTCAGAGCAGGAGGATAAAGGAGTTTCAGCTGGTTAAACCTGTAGAAACAAAGTGTGCTTTCTGTAACTATGAGATGAATCATCTGATGTGAGCACATTCTTTTTGTAACTCCTAGCAACTAAATCTGTAGAGTTTTGGGTTACATTTTCTCATTAAATATACTAGTTAATCTTTCCTGTCTTCTGAAGACTTGCATGGTGTAACACATTTTGACATAGTTTTTTGACTTTGCTGAGTGATATCTCGGAAATTAATCCCTTCAGTCATGTGTCGTCTCCTGCTAGATAAAGGTGTCTGCTTAGGGCCACTCCTCTGTACCAAGGAACAGCAACAACAGGGCCAGTATAGAAGACATCTCCCCCAAGTACTCTTCCAGCCTCTGACTATTTCAACTTCTTGGGATTTCCTGACCCTGTTTTGATTTGGTAGCTCGTGCTGGAATTCCTGTCTAAGGACTTGTCTGATCTCTTCTGTAACCCATGAAAGCTCTTTCAAAACCATAGTATTCAGTGGCAAAAAATCCCACAAGCCGCCTTCTTGTTGCATGAAGAACAACATAATTATCTGTTCTGCTATTCTCACCTGATTTTAACCCAGACATCTCAATAGTCCCATTGAACACTTTGTAGAAGGAGGAGAGCATCTAGAGACATAACCACTTCAGCCAGCTTTGCTGCCCAATAGGACATGTCATGGAATTATGCTTTTCTAATCCAACATTAACTGCTCTGAACCACATCCAAAGTTAGATGCTTAACATTTCCAGGATGCTTACTACTTCAGCAAGGAGAAAATAATTAACATGTCTCATTCAAATGTTTGATTTGGAGCCTCCTGGGTTTATTTAGTGGATAGATACTGAAACCGGGACTAAAGTTTTGTTGAAAATAAATCAAATTAAAATCAGCATGAAAGCACAGATTTATAAGTGACGTGAGCTTGTCCGTTTCAAAGGGAGGAAACAGTAGAGGAAAACCAGAGACACAAACATTGAAGCAATATTGCTCTAAATCTTTTGGAGAGAAAACTAGATTTGAGGTTCAAAATTATTAATGGTTTTTAATTTTTTGTTTTGTTTCTCCCCTTTGAGGCATTCATTATACACAACACATTGTTTTAAAAACCCCCACATATTTGCTTGTTTTCAAAATTATATCTTCTTTCTTTTGTAGAGATGGAAAATAAAATGACAATATCTGTTAGGAAAAATTGAGCTGAACCCAACAGACCAAGAGAGGCAAGGCTGCTGCTGTTCCACATCCCCAAGTCATGAGCAGTGAGGCTCAGCATGTGTTCCCAGTTGGCACATACACACAGACACATGTATACACCACGCATACACACAGCTGGCTACACAGATCAACATGGACAGGAGCAGAGAAGCACCCACACAAAGAAAGACAGCACCAACGCCTCATCCTGCTTCCCTCTCTGCTGACCAGGATGGAGGTCCACTGGTGAGAACATATATATACATATGTACAAGGTGGCTTCCCACAGCAGCTGGGCCTGCCTGGTAGCTGCCCCTGGATCCCAGCTTCTCTGGATGCTGGCACATGGACATAGGACCCCCCAGGATTTCAGCCCCCCTTCAGTTGCTGGTACAGACTGTGCCACAGGGTCCTCACACACATACATACACACAGCACTGGTCTGGACTCTCCTGGTCCTCCAGTAGCCAAGGTTTCTACCTATGGTCTCCACATATGCACGTCTCACCCTTAGAAGCCCCCAGACTCTCTGGTCTTTCCAGCTGGGACTCTGCTGGTCCCTCTGGTAGCGAGCCCCTCTCATGGTCTTGGCCCTCCATACACAAACCCTTCTGGGTCTTAGGGCACTTCACCTGCCCCCTGCCTAGTCTGGTTGGATATTCATTGGTGCTCATACCTGCACCTGCTCCAGGTGCTGCATCATGGGCACACTTGGTTTCACTCACAAGGCACATGAGCCTTTTAGCCTCTGATCCCCATACAGTAGCTGTCACCCAGACAAATGCTCATTCTAGTTGCTGGCACCATGGTCACATGGACCTCTATGACCCAAGGTCCAGAAGACGCTTCAGGATTGACTCATCAGGATGGGTATCTCATCCAGGCATGGGGAATGAAAGTGTCCTGGGACTACTGTGGGAAGGACTGGACAGAGTGTCCCACTGAGTTAATAGTTTGAGTTCCTGTCTACCATTGTGCCCTTCACTCCTCTGTCCTTGTGTAGATGGGCCTTTGGTGGGCTGATGGCTTCTTCAATGGTATTATTTGGGTTCCCCTCACCTGTTATTGCCTTTTATTGCATAGCCTGACATTATCTGTCAGGGTCTACTGCATTTATCATAAACTGGAATAAAACAAACAGATGGTATTATCTCTTTCAGAAAGACTATTGGCTGACTAAAATGTTGTGGTGTTCTGTATATTTTCATTTATGCTTCTTTGTGCTCACATGTAAAGTCCATCTCTGGGAAAGTTTTACCCTTTTAATCATTTTAACCTATCCCTTAATTTGCTAGTAAAACAAAAACAATCCTAATGTTTTCAGTTCATCAGATTTGACCACTTCAGATTTCCCAATCTTACTATCTAAAATGTCAGTGTGGAAATGTCAGAGCTCTTGTGATTTTCAAGCTGGCAGCTGAGTAATTTTCAAACTTTTTCTCTGCCTCTGCTGGGTATGGTGTGAAACAATCAAGAACGAAATTTGGCAGCTCTTTTTCCTTGCTCTGGGAAATGTATAGGAAAGGAGACAGTTAATTCAGAGAGGAAAATTTTACAAGACATAAGTGCATGAAGATAGCCCTCCCTTAGTGATGAAAATCTTTCAAACCATACTCTACTCTCTTGTTACTATACACAAGCAAACATTCTTTCCATCTTGTGCAGTTTAAAATACCTCCTTTAATACCCAGTGCAGGCTTCAGTTTATACAATAAAGACAGCAGTACAGTGGGACAGTATAAACAATGCTTAAAGCTATTTTGACTTATGTAGGATTTTTTTCCTGACTATATTAGGAAAAAAAGTATCATCTATCAAACAAAATTACTTATTTCAATCTATGACCATACTAATTTGACCTAAAGTTTGTTTCATAGCAGAAGGATACAATAAGGTGTTTCTGAGGGCTTCCGAAAAATATTTTTGGAGGCAGTGGCTTTGATTAAGCTAATGTGTATAATTGCAGTTTTATTGTTCTAATTTCCCTATCTGAAGAGAAAGAGGCAGAGAGGGTGATGCCAAGGCTCAGTGATTTATATTACTGTATCTGAAGTCAGACTCTTGTCTATCAATCTTTCTTCTCCTCTCTATAATTCCTGCTGTAGATAAGCTGTAGATGATGTATCAATACACTAACTAGAAATCCAGGATCTTTTAAATATTATCAGCAAACTATCAGCAGATTTGAATGGCAATGATGAAAGATGTGAAAGATGATCATATCTGTGTGTGACATTTTCATGTGTGTGACCTTTGATTATAAGGGATAGATGAAGATGTCATGTTGTTGTTTCAAGAATGATGCTGACACTATGGAAAATTATACCTTTTCCCACAGTGTAAAACCTTTTTGACTGGAAATAATATGATTATTTTGTGTGTACATCCCACTCCTTTTTATCAGAATAAACATGGGGAAATTGAGCTCTGGAATTCAGAACTATCACATATACTATATAAAAGATGAGGGAAAATGTCTACTTTATGCTCACAGCCTGTATAGAACTGACATATACTGATTATTTCTCATTTACTGTAAAAACATTTATTTTGCAGAGTGATGTAGTCCAAATGAATACAGTTTATCTCAGTGTGTTCTTAAAGGCCCCAAGTGTTGAACAGCACAGCTACCCAAGCCAATATGCTTCAGTGCCTCACATTTCTTAAGACTTTTTCTTCCCTAAAGTTTAGCCTAAATCTTTCTTTTTGCAACTTCAACCCATTACTGTTTACACTTTCTACAACAGAAATAAAAAAGATGGTATTTCTTACTTTTTACATCAGCTTTTCCTAGATTTGGTAATTATTGTAATGCATCTACTCAGTCTCCTTTAAATTTCTTTCAGTTTTTTCTTGTAGACCGTATTTTTGTAAAGCCCTCATCTTCCCATCTTACTCAGCTTTCAACTCGTAGTATCATCTGCATCTTTCTTGAAGCATGTTATGCAAAATTAGACATGCTACCCAAAGTGAGGCCTTTCTATCCATCCATGTATCTAAGGTGATGTTTCTCATCCTTTCTTTCTGCCTGAGCATTACAAAACCAGCCCTTTCTATTCTTACAATTTTTTCTTTCCTTATACGTCAAAATTTCTGATTTCTATACCTTTTATCTGTCTCCCCTGAATTATATTCTACTATTTTTCAGAACATGTCTCAAGTTAGCTCAAGTAATTTTGAATTCTGTTCTTCAGCTTGCTTGCACCTCCTCCAACCCTGAGGGTACTAATATTAAGCACACACTCAGCATTTTATTATTTGGTTCATTTATGTGAATAGCAAAGTGCCTAAACTAAAACCCAAAGAAAACCTTTTATTGGGAAGTAATACTTAGTTATTATTCTGAATACAGATATTAACCACTTACAATAGATTTATCTAGACTGTGATTTTCTCAACTTGCTCATGAACATGTAATGAAAAATAATATAAGCAAGTCTTAGAAAAATTAAGGCTTCTAACTGTAGTTGCATCTTCTCTGTTCATACAGCTTGATAATGTGTTACTGGGATAGTAAATTGGTTTCACATTTCCTGTTCGTCACAAAATACAGTCGGCTTTTTGCGTGTCTCTGGATTTTTTTAGGTCTTGCAAAGTGTCTGTTTCTTTGCCTCAGTATTCTTCCTGAGGGTTGAAATTGCCTTCTTATTTCCCACTTGCTGCATAATTACTTCCTTTCTGCTTTGACGTGCTTTATAAAAGAACTGCTAATGAGTCTGAGGTTGCTTTGGTCCAGTTTGCTAAATTTTATATGGTAAATCATGGAATATGCATCTAACTTGGAAAATGTAAATATTTTTTCCTATTCTTGTTTGAGATCTTACTGCGAGGTCACTAACATTATGTTGCATTAGCTGTTTGATTTGCAATTGCTATTTAATACGAAGAAGAGACAAGCAAAAAAACCTTCACTAATTCTGACTTTCTTCGCATCATCACAATTATACATGATTCTGCAAAACTGTCAGCACTTAATTAGAAAACCCTTCTACTGCTCATGGTTGCAAATAAAACCTTGAAAATGTAACCAAATTCAAGATGTGGTCACATAAATCTTTGAGCGTGAAGGCAGAAATGATACGTCCTAGAAACAGAAATCAACATTTAATCTTGTGAAGCTGTGCGCTTATGTAAAATCATTGCTGTGCTAGTAAACATGACCTTGTCTGAAAATGTCATATAATAGAAATAAAAGTATATGGAGCTTCTGTCTTCTGGGATGAGGACTGCCTTCTTCCCCTCCTGTGTTCTTAAAGAAAGACTGCTGTGCTGGGGAGAGGTCTCATTCAGTTACCATTCTCAAGATCACCTGTGCATTGGTTGTGTCACAAAATGGAGTAGTACTGTATGTTTCTACCCACTGCCTTTCTGAAAACCTAGTTCCAGGGCTCTAGAGTCCAAATGGTCAGGAAATTTTGTATGTACATATCTGAAACACATACTCATTTTCCTTTTTACTAATTACTATTCAAAGAAAGAGCAATCTTGGAAGTACCAGAAACCACAGATGACTTTTAAGAATAGTGCTTATAAAAGAAAGTGCATCAAAATTTATTTTTAGAAATAAAAAGGTGGAGATAGGTTGCTTTTTAGGGTATTTTTTGATTCTGTGTGACTGATGCTAGATTTCTTCTGTGATGTTTTTGATTTTTTTTAGTATAACTCATATCAGGTAAAGAATATAAAAAGACTTACAGCAAAGAAATGATTTTTGTTTGAAATAATACATTTTTTTAAAAGAAGTCTTTTACTTGCAATGTCAAAATTCATGCTTGCAGACCAGAACTTTAACCAAATTATGAGAACTACAAATAAAACCATATTGAACATACACCTTAATGAAAGCTTTGTGCTGTGGTTCTTGTGATATTTTCAGAGAGTGGCTATGTTTTTCTCAAAGTGATGCACTTTGAAATCCGCTGGCTGGGTCTATGACTCTCAGTCAATGAAATACCAAATGGTGTGCTACAGAGTCATCCTTGCAATCTCAAACCAGAAAGTGCAGCTGCTCTCAAGTTAAAATAGCAAAAGTGCTTTCTATTTTGTCTATTAAAAAAGGTGCTGTAGCATTTATTTTAGTTTGGGAATCTGTTACATTATTACCTCAGATGAAAATTATAGTTCTGTATTAAAAATTATAATAAAATGTATTTTTAAAATTAATTTTTAAATTAATTTTCATATTGCATACCCCAATTATCCAGGCCAGCTTAGACAAGCAAAAGGGAGCAGAAACTACAGTTCACGCCAGCTGCAGTGGCAGGTTTTAACCAGACATGATTACTGTTGAACTGCATCAAAATATTCATCAACACTGAATGTCTTGATCTGAATCTGAACTTACAGCTTTGGGCCTGTGTTACTACCTCCTCTTAATTTTCTTTTCACAAAATTAACTACAGTAAACTAAAAGGTAAGCAAAAATGCTCGATTGACATTCAGGCTTAAACATATTTAAATTAATTGAACTTTAGAACTTTTCTGAAGGAAAGGTCAGCAAATAAATCAGCAAACAGCAGAAGGAGAAAGAAAAGTAACAATGAAAATTAGATGAAATAAAATTGACAGTAAGAATTGGTAACTTTAAAAAATTAAGTATTTTTCTTCAGAAGCATTTGCAAAATATAATGAATCAGCATTTGTCTGCCGTTCATGCCCCAGGCAGTGGAATCAGTGGTGTGCAACACTCAGAATGAGTCTGATTAAGTTTCATGTAAGGGAATTCCTCTGTGAATGTCCTTTGTGTTGCCTTCACACCTGCTGAGCTAGGAGAAACATAACAGCTCCTTTCATTACTCCAGTTAAAGCCTGTCACAAGGGTGACATCATTGCTACCACAAACATTTTAACTTCAGGCTCTGGAGCTAGCCTTTCAAACACTTTGACAAAGAAATATCTGAATGTCTATAACTGATTGTGTTAATTAACTTGCCAGATTCGGTTTGCAGGTATATAGTTGGTTATAAAGCTTCTTCAGGAACACTGCCTATGAGCTAAGCATTGTGAGCCATTTATTTTTCAAATAGACATAGATCTCTTGTGAAAAGTGACTTTATGTTAGTCTGAGCCCTAGCTGAACTTCTGCAATACCTCTGGGATTCGAGTCTCAAAGACAGGGTATGCAAAGCTTTGGCTTCTTCTCAAATCTCCAAACAAAGAACTCCACAGATGGCCCTAGTGAAGCATGAGTTTTCAACTTTTTGAGTAAGCAAAAGAAAAAAAAATCATTAAGTGAGACTTATGAGTACAGATCAACAACAGTGTATTATTCTTGGCTCTCTCAAGACATCTTTGTTCATTGTTGCCATTGAAACTGTGAAGAATAGGAAGAAGACTGTGTGTGAGAAGGAAGAAGGAGGAGTTGAAGAGCAAAGTGGGGGATGGGGAAACCCATTATATCTTGTGTAAACTTCAAATTTCAGAAGAGTAAAGAAAGTACTTTCTTAATTCTGTGATTTCTTCCTTCATGGTATTTTTATTCATGTGTATGTGTGAATACCAATTATGAGAGAGTTATCATTATGATTTTTTTATCGTCATGAAGAATTCATTTCCACAAAATACAAAGCTTAGATCATATGGGGAACAACGACTTGCTTAATTACATAGGAAGTAAATGAAAGCAGCAGATGGATTTAACAAGAAAAGTGAACTGTGCCAGGAAAAAAGTTCGAAAAAAAGTCAATCAATCACTTTCCTGTGCAAAAGGTCATTTACCAGTTTAGGACCATGTCTTTGCTTCTCTATTTTTATAACTCTTTGCTAACTGGAGTTGCAGGGAACAGTCAAGATACACGTTTCTAGCACACATGACAATGATAATAAAAGGACAAGTTTTCCAGCTCATGTTTTGACTGGTGTTGGGGGGAAGTGAATATTGGCAATGACTATAATAGAAGTTAGACCATACTTTTATTCTGTGCTACAAAGCATTATAAAGTAGTCTAATAAAATATTTTAAATAAATCTCTATAAAAGTGTAATAATCTGTGTACCACTTATTGTCAGATTGAAACCGTTGTATGCCTTTTACTGGGGATGTTCCTATGAAAGGTGAATTCTTCTTTGGCCTCAGTCCTTGAGGGAGTCAATGGGAATATTTATTTTCTTTGTTTAATTGGAATTAGTCATTACTGAGCAGGAAGAAAATTCTGGTTTTATACACTGCCCTACGGGATTTATGCATACTCATTTTCTTAGTGTGTAGACAGCTATATCCAGGACTTTGCAATTTTTTGTAATATCCTTCAATGATTTCTAGCAGTAGAAGAGAGGGAAAAACTCTGTATGAATTTTTGTATGCATTTGGGACCTAGACATTCTGTGTACATTGATTTTCTTCACTGCAGATACTTGTTGTAACCCATCCTGCAAAACCCTTCTTGTTGCACCACACAGAGTGTCATTGGAAATGACTAAGGGGACTACACTTACTTACTGGGCTTCCTGTAAGTCTTACATCAAGACATAATGTGACATATAACATCCTGATTTTGGGTTCAAAAACAATCCCAGCTTTCAGGAGTGGTATCCAAAATAAATGACTTGCCTTTTTTTTTTCTTTCCTCTCCATTAAAACTTTATTTTCTTTTTCTTTCCTAGCAAAATCAAAAATGGCAGGGAAACTGGAATGAAAAAGAAGACAGGCAAAAATTATGACCAACCTACATAGTGAACATTTCTGGCAAATTGTCTCTTCGTTGTTCCCTGCCTCTGAGAGGTTCTGAACATTTTATACTTCGCTATGCTTTTGTCAATGGACAATAAGAGTTTATTTTTCAGTTATATTGTATGCAGCATCCTTAATATACCCTATTATGGATAGTATCAGAAACATTCATGTATGTAGTTTTGAAATTAAAATGAAATCCTTTGCAATAGAAAGTTCTGATTGATCAACCATTCTTTGAAGAGTACTTTCTCCTACTTGCTTCTGTTTTTCCACTTTCCACAGTGGCTATCAAAGTCAGATGCTAGTTTCTGTACTAAAGCATTTAAATCTTTTCTGAGCATATTGGCTTTGCGTGACTGTACTGAAAACCAGTACATTCTGTTTTTTCTTCCTATGCCTGATCGGGTGCCAAAAATTTACCTAAACTCAACTTTAGCTCCCAAATTCAGTTTTTCTGAGTTTGAGTGTTGAAGTTAGATCACTTGTTAACACAAATGATTGCATTCAAATGTATAAACCCACATTTTCCATATTCAACTGAAAAGCTTGTGAGCTTTTTCCTTGTGAAACTTCTATCATTTTATTATAGAAAATGGCAGACAAATAAGACAACCACAAAATGTTGAGTATCAATATTTTCTGAGGCTCCTGTGCAGAGTGTGCTAATCCTGAAAAAAAAAAAGGTTCTCATGGGTTAGGCTAGTCCATGATAACATTGGTTTAGCCCTACTGTGAAGTTGATTTAGCCCTTTCACTGCTTACCTGTGTACTTTCCTGGGGTCTACCTTCAAGTCTTCTAAAAATAAGTGAGTTTTCTTTAGAGGTAAACATAGGATTCAGAGGTAAAGATTTAAAAATAAAGTTTGGATTTGCTTAGGGAAAGAACTTCCAAAAATGAGGAATGGGAGATTCAGTAGAAATCCTTACATCCTTACAACATGGCACAAATGCGAACAGTTGAATGCTAATTATTTTATCAGAAAAAGGAACATTGTTAATTGTGTAATCATAAGATAAGAATTTGTTGTGAGGAGACTTATGGTGTATGTAATCTATCTACATCTGCTAGGTGTTACTTGGCTGAAATTGATTTCCTCAAGATTTTGTACTAAGTGATCTGCACTTCACTCCCAAGCTGCTCTAGCTTTCCTTCCATGCTGGTATCTTAGGAGTCATAGTCTGGGATTTTAGCAGGTCTGTGCTGGATGGGCAGCTGCTTCTAAATCTTTCCCACATGAAGGATTTCCCAAGGTCAAAATCTTGCCATGCAGCCTTTGCTCCTGTCTGGAGCCTGGGCTCATGGGAAGCCCTGAGAGTTTGGTAGACGTGAAGCAAGCAGCTGCCCAAATAAGACATTGAATCTTTTTGGGGACTCATTGCAGTTGAAGAGCTAATAGAAATTTTGAATGTGAAGGAAAGTGCTGTGCCTGTTGGTGGGAATTTGAAAGGATGGTTGTCAAACAGTAATGCAGAGAGCAAGTGGTATGTGACCCAGTCCGAAGTGGGTTTAATATGCAATACTAGCCAGAGAGCCCAGAGATGAGCAGAATCTCTAAAGTAAGTTCAAATGATTAAATGCCACAGGCAGTTACGCATTTTAGCCTTAACTCTTGTTTTGATAGCAGCTTAAGACCTTAAATAAAGGTTACAAGTAGCAATAATCTCTTAATGATCTTAAATCCAGAAATGGATACAGCAGAACTAAAGATTTTTATTGAAGATGGCTCTGAAATAAGGCTTCACATCCAAGCTTTTAAAACTCTGCAAGCTAGATTTGAACACTGGACTTTGGGTTCTGTTTTGAATAATTCCCCCCCCCCTCAAAAAACCCTCAAACTTGTGGTCCAATAATCTGTGATAACATGGCCCTTTGCTAGTTAACAGAAGTGTTTCCAAAGCTCCATGGAGCCTTGCTGTCATGTAGTCTTAGAGCTAATGTGAGCAGAGATGACTGTGATTACTTACGACTAAGAAGTACTAAAAGGTTGAAATACATTAAACGTCTTCATATATAGTAGCAATCTTAATATATTCTTTAAAGTTCAGTGCAATTTCATAAATGAAGGCAGATATCAGTGCAAGCAAAATCTAATCAGATTGTAAAGCTTTGTTTAACTGCTTCAGTGCTCGTATGGATGGTATATGTCTGTGCTCTATTGAAATTAATGGGACAGTCTCATATATCAACATTTCTGGCACTAAAAGAACACAATTGAATTGAATGCATTAGTGAAAGGCATTAATGTCAATTAGCATTTTAATATGAATGCTATAACATAAGACCATTGATTGCTAGTCTGATAACTACAGCATTCAAATCCGAGAGACATTCTGCACCTGTTGATCTCAAGACAATGAAAGCTCTTAGTAATTCCAGCCTCATGCCAAAACAGAAGAACTACAGTGTGTGCAAACCACATTCAATAGAAAGCAGTGCTGCTCAACAGCAAGGCAAGTCCTTGACTTCAGAGGTGACAATCTAGTTTCAGTTGTGTAAGGAAATTTGAAAAACCATTTTGGTGTGCTCGTAGACTTGAAACTGGAGGAAAAAAATCGTTGTAAAGGCCATAATTATAAACCTGATATAACTGCTGCAATGGGAGTAGTGATAATGTAAGTAGATTCTAGACAACTGGGCTAACATTTTTTTCCTCTGGTGTTTCCAGTGCCTCCTCCACAGAAGCTTTTCTTTTTTAATATAATATATAAATAAATATGTGTACTTCTGCATTTCTACAGTCTAGTGCTTCTGAAAGGTACTGTATTGGTCAACAAACTACTTTGTCTCTCTCATAGTGTTATTATGCTCTTATTCATTCTCACTTCTTACTCATAGTCATGTTTAACACATCTAATTTACAAGTAAAGACTTAAAATTCATTTTTAATCAAATTAAGTTTCTTAAAAAACAAAATTGCTTTGAAAAAAATTTTTTATTGAAATAAAATGAAATTTGCAATTTGTAATTTTTTTATAGTAGAAAATCCAGGTAGTATTTATTTTTCTATTTTGTATTGTGATTGTGACAGTCAGATATTCATAGTGACAGATATGGTCTTTAGAATTTTAACACAATCCACACCTTTTTTCCATGATGAAAATAGGTAAAAGGAAAAATAAGTTTCTCCTTGGCATTTAGGTCTATCATGAGTTAGAAAAACAGCAGTGAATTTGTTGCTTTGTAAAGCACTTTGAAGTCTAACTATACAAGCACTATAAAGAATACAAGTAGAATTATAGGTGCATGTGGCCCACAGGGATAATTCAGGGTGGTGTTTAATACTATCTTTTAATATTGTTATTTTTCCTTTCTAGGGTAGGGGTAAAGACAGCATTTTTCTTGATATGTACAGACAATAACAAGAACTTTCTTAATCAGATAATCCACAAGAG
>VZSC01008994.1:49785-61446 GCA_013398225.1 Steatornis caripensis | reverse complement strand
TAATCCACAAGAGTATTTATATTGTTAGAATTACTTTTATGAAAATACCAGGTTCTGTAAACAAGTAGATAAAAACCAGCGAAAATGGACTTTGCTGTATGTTTGGCAATAGTCAAATTTTCAGTTTTGGAAAAAACATGCAAAAAGTTCAGCTCTATTTCCTTTACTCTGAGAAGCTGTTTGCTTGAAACAAAGGTTGGGAGTGGATCACCATTATTGTCCCAATTCAGTGCACGTTGCCTGAGCTTTTCAGCACATTCCATTATTTGTCTTCATCTTTGGCATATCTGCCCAGTTCTCTGTCTCTCCTTTTTCCCTCTGCTTGTGACAGGCAACGTGGTATTCAGAGTCTTCCTTCTTACGTCATTATGAATCACATAACTACTTGCCATTTGTCATCTCCATTCATTTTTGTCTACAGCTTGTCTGCCTAGATTCACGATTCTTTGTCTGCCTTAATTCTGCATGTTCACTCAGTGTTCATTGACTTTTCTGCATTCATTCTCATGCACTGAACATGAGCTAAGCAGTCATAATTTTATCCTGTATGTCCTCTTGCCTTCACATCCATTAATCTCCTTTTCTATTCATTATGGTTTAAATCACTCTGCTAACGTGTCCACCACCTGCTGGCAATAAGCTGCAGAGCAAGAAGGCTGAGCACATTCCTCTTTTATAATTTAAGCCAGGATCAGAGTCCAGACTTGACTGGGAATTTATCTTCCATTCAAACTGCAACACCCCCTAGTTGAGACTGTAGGTCTGGACAAGAGTTGCACAGGTTGTCTTTCGTTTGCAGCTAATTTCAACTGGAAACAAGGCTCCACAGAGACAGAGTTGCGAAGCAACTACCTCCCTGACATCCTGAACTAGTGGCCTGGAGGAGCCTGGGCTTCAAGAAGGAATAACATCTAATGGTGGGCTGCAGTCCCAGCTGCTAAATGGGGTGGATAAGTTTTAGCCCAAATATAATTTCAGAGGCAAATGTTAAGGGTCAGTAGGTTTTCTGGACCAGACCCTGGACTTAAGACTTACTGTGGTATTTGGAACAAGAGTGCAGTAACAGCCAGCCAGGTCAAATGGGTTTGAAAGGCTTACTGATTGTTATCTCGAAAGATATTCACATGCAAGATCCTTGGATCATGCAAGTTGTACCTGCACTCCCTCTCACTAAGATGTCTGTTTGTATATTAGTGTCTTGGACTAAATTATAGTTGACTGTGTTAGATGCTGCATAATCACAGATGAAAGCATGATTCCTGTTTCTTGTTAATGTCTTTATAACTCAAAAAATATGGTTTAAAATCTGGTGATGTATGTAAAACGTGAAGAGAATTTATTGGTTCTTGGTTGTTTGCTAAGTATTCAGATCTTAAAAAATAATATGATGATACCAAAGGTGGTTTCTAAGTAAAATTTCCAGTGATCGGCAGTAATTATTTCTAAAATTGCCTGTCTTTAGGAATTTAATTCAAGAAAAGATCCCGGTTTTGTGGGGAGTGGTCTTGTGCTTCTGACCGAGGAACGTCAGCACCAAGCAATAACGTGGTTGTTTTCAGTAAGTTCTGATACGTTCAGACTTGCAGAGCAATCAACTATATAATCTCTTGGAATAGTTTCTCAAGCATAATCCTTTATTTCTTTTGAGATGAAGCTTGTAGAAAGCATATTATTGACTTATAGGTAAAATCAGCAGAGGATATTCTCTAGTTTTGAGATTCATTCAAAGCAAAAGTCATGTAAGTTTATATAAACAACACATCAAAAAAGAAAAAACATTTTAATAAACCCCTGGGAAGTAAAAATTCTGTGGTTTGCACAGCTGTTAGCTGGGATGCAAGTGAGGTTAAGTGGCCTAAAGCCATTCCTCAGCTGCTACTGCTCCCTTGGAGAGAGCGGAATTAATCTTTTCATTATCTACCTTTGACCAGTTTGGGGCAAAGGCAACATCATTTCCAGCTGAGTCTTAGGTTCAAATTACACATTGAAGAGAGATTTGAATGTAGATTTCAAATACGTCTAAACTGTCACATTTTCTACATGATACATCTATTTATATGGCACAGTTCTAAGGCCATTTGATATGCACATAGAATACTTGCTGTTTAGGAGTTCTGGGTATTTTCTCTAAGGTAGAAACTAATTTTATTTGCTTTGCAAGACAATACTTACTACAAAGACAAAACTGATTTCATTTAAGGGTTTTTCTTTTTCTTTCTGAAACTGTAAATACAAAAGATAAGCTTCTGTCTCTGTTTCCTACATTCTAAATAAGGATAGAGATTATTTTAAACCAAAAGTCAGTGACTTGATTTCTAAGTAAGTAGTTTAATATTAATGAAACAGATATACATTGGAATGAGCTACAAAAAAGGCCACCACACGTCCCAAAGAAAGGCTCCTCAAAGAGTCTGGAATGACACTTTGAAATGTTCTGTACTGCCAGTAAAGACACGGAGACTCAAAGACTCAGTCAGAGATCCACAGCAGGACACTTCGTTGATCAGTCCTGGTGCTGCTTGGCTGCTCATTGACAGAATTGTAAATGGTTGCAATACATTCCTAACACGGTAATCGTGGAGGAATTAAACTTTACATTTTGATATATATTAGATAAAAATAACCCAAATAATTTTAAGGCTTCATTTATGTGCTGATGTACAAGTATAGTGTTGGAAATTATAGATTTTGAATCCCACAGTGAAGCATGGAAAGTAGCTGCTCTCATAGGGCTAGCCAATCATGGTTATCCAGAACAAATATTTCACAAATTATTTTTGTTGTTGTTGTTTTAAATATTAATCACTAAATCCTTAGACCCTGGTTCTTAATTAACAAGTGATAATATAAGAGGCCTGTAAACACAGTCTTCAGACAAGTTTACTCCCTGCTTGCCATATTCATATTACAATGTTTCAGGACAGCAAGAGTTAAAAATTTCTGACAAGTAGTGGAGAACTTGCTGTTGCTAAACTGCTCTAAGAACTACTGTGAGGTCTGCATAGATGTTAAGCCACAAAAGCCATGGAGAAAGGGGAAAAGTGCCATAGACAAATTATTTCTTATGCTCTGTTCAGTGTCCACTATAGGAAGCTTTTGTGGTAGAACTAGTGATGGTTTTATTTTTCTCAGCACCCCAGACACCAAGGACATCTTTGCATCCTACCACAGAGGTGTTTCTATAGAGATGTATGAGAGACCACGTGGTGAAACACCCATCATCAATCTCTTTCTTAGGATTGCCCATGCAGCTGTCATGTGGGAAGGCCTCTCCATCTTTGGCAATGTAGTCACCAGCAAGATTAATCTGCCTGGGCAAGGATTGCAGCTGCTATCCATACCTTGCCTGTATGTCCTGTTAATCCAACATTGTATGTGACTCTTAGAAAAAGCGTATTGTGAAAAGTAATAGAAGAGAGTTTAACTGCTTTGTACACTGTTCTGTACAAAGAGTAAGGAAGGGACAAGAGTAGATAATGTTGAGTAAGAAAAGAGAGGTGAGCATGGTTTCCTAGTGATATTATATCAAACAGGAATGAGACTAACCTGAGTCTTTAGGGAACGACAGAAGAATTTTTTCATTTGCAGGGAAATAAAGATTTTCTGTTTGTTCAACCGTGGCTGCTAAATAGGTAATACAGTTCTTGGCTTGGCTGTGCTTTGGAAGTTGAAGTATCACAGCCCTTGTTTATGTTTACTCGTAATACTTGATGAAGTAAGCCAGGAAATGAACCTCACTCAGAAACTCTGTTTTTCACATCCCAATCCATAATCCTTGGCCTGAGGTAAAACCACTTCAGACAACTCAGTAAAGCCAGGACTGGTCCCACAGCAGACTGTCTGCATATGAACTAGTTGCTTAAGTTGTATGCTGATCTGTACAGCCAACTTCTTTTTTTTTTTTAAGAGTTCATCTCTTATTTTTGTTGTCTCACAAAAAGGTGGTGTAGTTTACTTGGTTTTTTATCATTTTTAGTTCCTTGGGAAATTGGTACCAGGAAACAAAAAATGTCATAGAGGATTTTATGGTCCTTTAAAGATCATCAGGCCTCTTTGATCCAAAATTATGCTTGTCTTTCACAGAAAGCAGTTAATGTAGGTGGAATTGTGGGCGGAATACGAGTGGAATAGACAAAGTGGACCCCACCATACTGACTTCTCCGTATTTCTTTTTTCCTGGAAGAGACTGGCAGCACTCACTTTTTTTTATCTTAACTGCTATACACTGGCACAAGACCTTGACCTACCTAGTTCAAAGATCACTATACAGTTTTATAGAATCATAGAATCATTTAGGTTAGAAAAGACCTTTAAGATCATCAAATCCAACCACAAACCTAAAATTGCCATGTCCCTAAGCACCACATGTACACATCTTCTAAATACCTCCAGGGATGGTGACTCAACCACTTCCTTGGGCAGCCTGTTCCAATGCTTGACAACCCTTTCTGTGAGGAATTGTTTCCTAATATCCAATCTAAACCTCCCCTGGAGCAACTTGAGGTCATTTCCTCTTGTCCTATTGCTTTCTACTTGGGAAAAGAGACCAACGTCCACCTCGCTTCAGCCTCCTTTCAGGAAATTGAAGGGAGTGATAAGGTCTCCCCTCAGCCTTTTTCTCCAGACTAAACAACTCCAGTTTCCTCAGCTGCTCCTCTTAAGACTTGTTCTCTACACCCTTTACCAGCTTTGTGGCTCTTCTTCGGACATGGCCAGCACCTCGATGTCTTTCTTGTAATGAGGGGCCCAAAACTGAACATGGTATTTGAGAATAAAATATTACGAGAATTAGGGCTTTTCCTTGTCAGACAGGGATAAGACATTTAATAACAATTATGCTGAATGTCTTTGGCAGGCAGTAGACAGCAGCTTAGATCAATGTACAAGTCAAGTAGATTAGTTCTCAAGTAAAAAGTTGGTTTTCTGCTTTGTAAATTTGACTTAGAGAGGTACTTTTGGCTTTACTGAGTTGTTGTGGTGGGTTGACCCTGGCTGGAAGCCAGGTGCCAAAACCACTCTGTTAATACCCTCCTCAGCTGGGCAGGGAAGAGAAAATACAATGAAAGGCTCATGGGTTGAGATAAAGACAGGGAAATCGCCCACCAATTACCATCACAGGCAAAATAGACTCAACTTGGGGATATTAGTTTAATTTATTACCAATCGAATCAGAGTAGGATAATGAGAAATAAAATAAAATCTTAAAACACCTTCCTCCCATCCCTCTCTTCTCCTCAAGCTTAACTTTACTCCCAATTTTCTCTACCTCTTCCCTCCCAGCATCACAGGGGGATGGGGAATGGGGCTTGCGGTTGGTTCGTCACACATTTTTTCTGCTTCTCCTACCTCCTCAGTGGGAGGGCTCCTCACACTCTTCCCCTGCTCCAGCATGGGATTCCTCCCATGGGAAACAGTCCTCCATGAACTTCTCCAATCTGAGTTCTTACAGGCTACAGTTCTTCATGAACTGCTTCAGTGTGGGTCCCTTCCATGGGGTACAGTCCTTCAGGAACAGACCGCTCCAGCATGGGTGCCCCCATGGGGTCACAAGCCCCGTCAGCAAACCTGCTCCAGCATGGGCTCCTCTCTCCACAGGTCCACAGGTCCTGTCAGGAGCCTGCTCCAGCATGGTCTTCCCATGGGGTCACAGCCTCCTTTGGGCACCTACCTGTTCTGGTATGGGATCCTCCATGGGCTGCCGGTGGAGATCTGCACCACAGTTAACCTCTACAGGTTGCAGGGCACAGCCTTTCCCACCATGGTCTTCACCATGGGCTACAAGGGAGTCTCTGCTCTGGCACCTGGAGCACGTCCTCCCCCTCTTTCTTCACTGACCTTGGTGACTGCAAAGTTGTTTCTCACATATTCTCAGTCCTCCCTCCTGGCTGTTGTTACACAGTTTTGGTTTTTTCCCCTTTCTTGAATATGTTATCAAAGAGGCACAACCACTGTCTCTGATTGGCTCGGTCTTCTCCAGTGGTGGATCTGTGTTGGAGCCAGCCGGCATCAGACATAGAGGAAACTTCTAGCAGCTTCTCACAGAAGCAACCCCTGTAGCCACCCCTGCTACGAAAACCTTGCCCTACAAACCAAATACAGTTGTCCAAAGTGGTTTTACTTCAGACCTAGCATTGTGATTTGGAATGCGAGAAACTGTGCGTGGGTTTTTGTCACTGTGTTCAGATAACATAGAAATACATTTACATGCTTAATAATGTTGAGTGGGAAAAAGAGGTCTGTTCAGCTTGAGAGAGTATACTCAACTGGGTACATGGGACAATATTTGACTGTAATTTGTAGGAAGAACAGACAGTTTACTGTTATTAAATTGTGAAATTTCATGGAATGATTGTGAAACTTGTGGGGGAATAGAATGTTTCAGTTTTTACAAAACTTTTGTCTTGTGCATGCAGTACGAAATGTTTTGTTTGGTTTTTTCCTGCATTCAGACACTGTAAAATAGCCTATTGAAATTTCTACTGTGTCATGGGAGCCCTGTTTTTTTCCCACAGTGTAGCTATCTGATGAACTGCTGTCCCCAGAGCCCATTTACTGTAGACATGCAGATTTTGTCAAATGCTTTACCAGATGGATGGAAATGATATACGTATGCCTATGGATAGAATCAAGCAGTTTGTGCTTTTATCAAAGAGTCCAAACTAAGCAGCTCTATGTACTCCCATTGACTTTATGTATACTACTTTTTGTTTTGTGCATTTCTACAGCAAAAGACAGTTCCAGTTGTGCAATGGAGAAAGGGAAATAGAGTACTAGGGAACTCAAATTGAAATTGGGGGCTGAGGGTTATAATTTGTATTCAAGACTACAGTTTACTACTCAGTCTCTTTATTTCTTCTCTGATATAGTTTACTGAACTAGAGAGGTATAAAATGAATTACAGTATAACAATGCTAAAATACATGTGACCTAAAGTGGAGATAACCTGAGCCTCAGTGTAGAATAAACTATGGCCAGTTTAGACTTTTTGATAATCATAATCTTCTTTTTATTAAAGTTCAAGTGAGTTTGTATCACATTCAACTTTTTGCTTCCCTCAGATCTGGTAAAAAACAATTTGTATCAAAAAAGAAAATTGTTAAAAGAAGATCCAAGCCATCTTGCTCTGTTGATTGAATGACTATATGTTGCTGTGCAGTGACGGCTACAAAATATTTGGATTATTTTGGGTTCTAGTGGTTGACATTCAAGATAGGGAATAGATCTGATTTTAAGAAATGTTAGCTTAAGGATCAGCATCACATAGTAAGCTTATGACAGAACTCTGTGAGAATATGTGGGTCCCAGCATATTGATGTAAGAGAAACAATTTCCTAGTAAGTGAAAGATACAATATACCACAGCTGCAAAATGACGAGAACCTTGACTGAAAGAGCAAGTCAATAAAAGTATTTTTTATGGGAATAAGGTTTCTTTTATTAATTCATTTACATAAGTAGATAGCATTATAATCTATAAATATAATAAAGTAACATTCCTTGTTTAGAACAATGTACATGATGCTGTTGACATTTAATATCTTCAGAATGCCTTTGCCTAGGTCACAGTTGTGATTTGGTCTTGAGGGAATGCAGATAGTCATTTGGGAAAAAAATTAATTAATTTGGTCAATGGTTTGGTTTTGGTACCTGAAAGGAGTGACACATGTATCCAATTTGACACAACTAGGTATTTGCAAAGAATTATCATGTATGTAAATTATATGTGTGGTAGTTTTGCTTCTGTAATTAATCTCCTTTTCTAGATATGAGCTGCATTTTTCACTCCTAGGTAGTAAAGTCGAATACATGCATGGAGTGACATGTTATATCACATGCGAAGGATAAAACCAAACGATACTGGGGTTTTTTGGAGGTTAGGAAAATGTCTTTTGACTCAACTGGGAAGAAGATCCCAGGACATAATCATCTAACTTTGGTGAGTGTACTATGAATAGAAATGAAATCACAATGTTGTGGAGTTGTTTTGAACACAAGCAGTATGTAATTTTATTATAGAGATCTTAGAGAAAATTGAAATTCTTTTGGTCATATTTTTTCGGTCATATTTTTTCAAAAATATTCACATGAAATCCAGTGTCTATTTTGTTCTTTCCTGTAATGAGTTTTTTGGCAGCATCTGAGGAGTTATAGTGTGTTTTTCTTCACAGAGTTTAAATGGAATCTTCTTGACAGCTCTACTTTTCTATGGTGATTTTTGTTTTCTTTCTGTTTATAGTCCTTTTATTAATGTATTTTTGGTTCTTTTAACTGTTCAAGAAATTCTCAGATCTGTTAGGAATCAGATGGTCTAGTAGCATCACTTTTATTAACTATAACACTATTTTTCACTGCTAAAATTCTGAGGAAGGAATGTCTTTTGTACTTGAAAATGTATTTGGAGCTACGTTTCATGGCATAATTCTACTCCAGTACCACCTAACTCTGGAGGAGTCTAATGACCATTAAGGTGTCATTTTTTAGTTTGTTTTCCCATGGAAACAAAGTTTACACGACATAGTCTTAGTCTTTTCTTCCTGTACCCTCCTGCCTGCGTGGACAAATTCAGGATGTTTGTGAAAGTAGGAGGCAATTCCTCTTCTAAAGGAAAGGCTCTATTAGAAGCTCTCCCTTTATTAGACATGGGAGAATTCACATGGAACAGCTTTTCATGTGGGTGGGACTTTGCAACGTTTCTGCCCCACATGGATTCTTTGATCTATAATGAGGGGTGAGGTCACACTTAGTACAGTGCTGTTAAAAAGTCATTCAACAACTTTATTGAAAGTCAGCCTTCATTTATTCTGAAGTTTACACAACTGTTGTTTATCTCAGAGCTCCTCAGGCACCCAAGGTTGTGCTAGAAATGTTATTTTCTCAGTGTTGCTGACCAGCATTGTGTTTATCTTATGCTTACACACATTCAAGCCTCATTACTTTATCGGTCTGCTTAGAGTCTCAGTGTAGTGGTCATCCTTACACCCATGGTCAGACTTCATGCAAATATAGTGGCAACATCTTTCAGTCCAAAAATCTGGAGTTTCCTATGGCAGCCTGGCTGCTACAGTGCTTACCTGGAACAGGGGAGCATCAAAGTTGCTTTGCTGCTTGAAGGCAATCTCAAATGTAATTTGTTATAATTTGTAAGATGTTTGCTAGGGCAGATGGAGGTTAGGAATCTGGATTTGATAGGCTGTAACTGTTGTTCTGGTCTGGCCTACTTTGCAGTTCCTAACTAAATGGAATTCCTGAATGTCATCACACCTGAACTATGTGGAAACTCATCCCCTGGTCTGAATGTTATCACTAACATCAGGACAAGCCAAAACCAAAGCCTTGGATCCAATTACTCCCCATTTGCTGAACAAAAATTCATATCCAGATGATGTTACCCAGGCTCGTGTCTAATTGCAGCCTTTCAAACTATTTACATTTCCGCCAATTATAGATGCATAAGTCACATGAGGACTTCTTTATAGGAAGGAAAAAGAAAGGAGCAAAGCTCATGTCAGGAGGCTGATGCTTTGCAGAATGCATGGGGTTAGCAGTGGTATGGGCACGTAGCACTGAAGTATTTGGGAAGAAGGAAAGGTTGCACTGTGTTTAGGTGTATTTTTTCTTGAAGTGAGAAACTAAGTTTTTGAAATTAGAATTGTTGTTTATAAACCAGCTGTTCTAACTAGGTATTGCCTCCAAGGCTATATGCGTTTGCCTGGGTGACTGTTGGCTTTTCCTTAACACTGCAGCTGCAGATGACAAAGTTATGCACAACTCAAGACAGCACATACCACTTGCAAAGAAATTACAGGAAACATTTTTTTTTTCTTAGAATCTCCTCCACAAAGAGGAATAGAATACAACAAAACAAAATATCACAAGTACGTAATTGTCATACATTCCTGTTTCTTTTGCCCTTTAACACTATATTTAGAATGTTTGTTTGATAAAACCATATGTGTCTTTTAAAAACAATGTCTGTATCCGCTAAGAGGAAAGACCTTCTTTGGTGGGACATGCTCTGTGGAAACAGATTTTTCATCTCACTTTATTTCCTCTTAAATTAATGTTTTTACTGCAGGCTCAGCCTTGTTTGCATCTGAAGTCAATTAAAGATTACTCATGGACTTTAATGAAAATAGGATTGCATTTCCACCAGTAGGCCTTTGAAAGAGAATCTAAATTAAATGTACTATAACCACTACAGGAGGTATACTATTATTAGCTCCCCTGTCTTTTTTCTGTCTACCTTTTTAGTTCTTGAATCACGTGATGAGCATATTTCAACTATTTATTTTTCTTAAGAGCTTCTTTGAGATATTTCCTTTTAAGAGTGTTAAAGAGTTATAGGTCCCCATAAAATAAATTTTCAAGTTAGAGAGGTCAAAAATCTTTGCAGATGGTAGTACATTTTTCATATTTACTGGTACAAAATGTTTTGTTATAGACAAACTCTTATGAAAGGGATTAATCTATTTGGGGAGTAGGTCATGTGAAAAGACAGCATAGAAAGAAATACAACGAATCCAACCAGATTTTCTTACTTCTCGCACAAACATGTTGTTACAGACGCATACACCTGCTTGTGCAATCACCCTTTTGGTTTCACAACCAAGTCTAGCACATGGATTATTTGTGCCTAATAGCTAGTCTTTTAGTACAATTCATTACTGATCCACATAATGAGACCTCATCACATTTGACACAGTCATTGCTCGATAACTTATGCATCCATATTGTGGTATGAATTATTAACATTAACACTTGTTCAGAACAATTCAGCCAGAATCAAATAGATATTTAACCTTATTTAGCTTGTCCTAAATAGTGGAATTCTTAAAAACCAAGCAAGTAATCTCCACAGATAATTGCAAACCATAGCATTTGAATGACTTGAATGACAGGTCAATAACCTGAGTATTTAACTTCTCCTAAAAACTCACAGAAATTACATGGGCGTTCAGCTTCCCATAATGTTGCCTAGACTTTGGTCCACACTTTTAGAATTTTTTTATACCTAACTGTTTTTTCAAACCTTTATTTTGAGCTGGAGATAGCAGTTAGTGTAATTAGTGATCATAGATATTAAAAAGTAAGAATTTTATTGACTTAAGCAGTACTAGTGTTTTAACATCTGTTTAGCAGCTGTAATAATCATGGTAGTAGAGATAAAAGTGTAATGCAAAACCTGCATGAATGGAGGCATTTTAGTAGAGTATTTTTGTAAGATCTGAAAGTGTAAATACACGTCCAAGTTTTTTGTGCATTAGCAAAGAATTTTTGTGCATTAGCAAAGAATTTTTGTGTATGTGACTGTGTATATATACACATATATGTGATACATTTTGAGTTTTTGTATTTTCAGATCCCTTAAGAAGTATTTTCTAATACATACTACTAACTGCAGTATGTCTACTGGATTGTGTATAGTTCTTCAATACCAACACATATGCACATCCTTTGTCAGCAATACCTTGTGATATAGAACAAATGGCTGTTTGGTAGACAAGTATTACAAAAGTTGCCTATTTTAATTCAAATACTGAAGGAGATGAAAAGAACTCGGTGATTATGGCATAAGACTAACCCCTTGTTCTCAGGAAGTCCTTCAAAGGCACAGAGTAGCAGAGAGTAGTTTAATGAGGTCTGTGTGCAATTTTGACCATAA